>VYZX01004059.1:770809-879630 GCA_013401335.1 Brachypteracias leptosomus
CCACCCATGCTGAAGTGCACCTTAAACCACATCCATCCTCCACACTGGGTATTTCTGGGGGTGCCTTTGACTTTTGAATTCTCAATTAGCTAATTGGCCCTGGAGTTTGTTCATCGTGCCTAAAGGGCTTCTCCCCACAGGGAGAATGTTAATAAATATTCAGGATGGTGGCATTTCAGCAGCTCTAGCTGGGCACTCATCTGTTCTTAGGCACTTGTTCCTCTGCTTGCAGACCTGCCTGGGAGCAGTCCTGGGGCAGGTCTGGAGTCTGGCTGGAGAAGCTGAGGCTCTGCATACACATTGTGTCCATGCTGCATCGTGGTGTTTCAGATTGACGTTTCTCTGAGGGTAAAACCTGTTCTTGTACCAGAAACCTCAGTGTCCCATGGGCTGGGGGAGCTGGTTCACATCTCTGCTTTCCTAGCAGGGCAGTTGTTGAGGAGCTTTCCCCACTTCTCAACAAAGTGATGTTCTTGGGATGGGGGCATCTTTGAGTCCTGCTGTGGAGCACCCTTATCACTGGGTTTTAGTGGTTTTGCTGAAGGATTGGGTCCTCAGTGATTTGGTTGTATTATTTCTCTTGTGTGTATTGTATTTCAATTGTATGTCTATTTTCACGTTCCATGTGAATTAAGTTGGATAGAGATATAATTGGCTGTCCCCCTTTGTGCCCATTTGGATACTTTTATGAATTTAATGTAAAGCTTTCCCTAAAGCGTTGCTATTGTTGTCTAGGTGTTCTTAGTTTGGTGTTGGAGGTAAAGGAGGACTTGAAATTACTTTTAAATGAAAGAACTTGCCATTATATTTATCTGTCTAGAGGCAATAAATCTGTTTCAGCAGATTAAATACTGACTTCTTTATAAAACCCTGTTTTCTCAAACCTCTTATCAGCAGCACTTGGCAGTAATCACACCTAAGGAAACTTATAATTTTCCTCAAGGAGGTGACACTGACAGAATTAAAAATGAAGGAGCCCCCTGAAAAGCCAGTTCATTACAAATTAACAGTGGTCCTAGCAAAGCAGTGGGCTAAGGCGTGTCAAATAGTGATATGGATAAAGAAACCCAGCATTTTAAACTGTCAGAGCTGGGAGCATAGCTAGCCTTAGAACAAATTAATCACATATTGTCAACCCAAAGTTGCATCAAATTAACACATCGGATTCCAGCATATTAATGTGAGAATGCTTTCACCTGATTATTACTGCAAACCATTGCCACTCTCTGACTGCAAAGATATAATTAAATTGCTAAATAGAAAGTGCATATAATATCTCTGCATGCATTTAGGATGCATGAGCTGAAAAGATCACATCCTAGTAAGTGACAGTTTCTATTTGTAGGAAAACTTTCCTTTTTTTTCCTCTCTCTTATTTACTTGGGAGTACTAGAGTATGAAATTAGAAAAGTTAGTGATGTTGTTTGCACTTCATCCAACTTGGGTGAAATACAGGTTTAATTTAACTGATCTGCTATCCTGCATGTGAGTACATAATTAGCTTCCCTCTTCTCCAGACCTCCTCGGGGGCACGGAGAGGGAACAAGAGATACTTTGAGTTTGGAAAGAAGGGTATGAAAAGGCAGATGTTGATACCTCACTGAAGATGCTGTTGATTGATCTGAAAGATGTTGCGGGTCAATTTGTTTAAACTGCACTTAAAATCAGATAGCATTAAAATTGGGTACAGGTTTGTGACACCTGCTGTCGATGTGGCTTTGCTTAGGAATTAACTTGCAAAAATCTGTCTTGGCTTTGTATGTTCATCACAAACTGCTCAGTTTAGTTGATCTAAAGAGGGTGTGAGCAGTGGGGAAACCTGAAGTTATGGGATGTATGGATACAGTAGTAAGGTTAGTAAGGGGGCCTGTCAAACACAAGTGTAAGGTTTTTCTGCAGAAATGGTAACTCTCCTTGAATATTTTAATTTCAACAAATACCGATAAGCAAAGACTGTTGTGAGTGCAGCTGGGAGCTCATTAAATGGTTCTGCCATTGCCTGGAGTCCATAGAGGGCCTGAAAGTTTGATGGGAGCTCTTCTGAAACATCCAAACTCTTTTTCTTAGCATGAATTCTTACTGAAAGACAAATTGAAAGGGAAGGAAAACAGCCGGTACGAGGAGACACACAGAAAAATTAATGAGTGGTCAGTTTGGTAATGCCCATAAATAAAAAGCATTTTTTAGGCCATGGTCATTTAAGGCAAGCTTAATTAGAATTAAAGAATTTTAAAGTAGCTTTTATAATGCACTTGTTAATCTTTTGGCTGAGTCATATTGCATTTTATTCTGTCTAATTGATTTTTAGCAATTTACTAATGTCATTATCTTTCCCTTAATTACAGATCAAACCAAATGAAAAATATATTCACAAGTTAAGGTTCTTAACAGCCCAGGAAATATGGATGTGTTTTATTAGCAAATGTTTTTAATGTCTGCTCTTTGCAGGAGGATTGGATAGATACATTTAACAGACATTTATTCTGAAAAAAATTTTTGAGGAAGATAAGTTAATTTTTTTAGTTTCTCAGAGGATAGTCTTTTAGACCATGCTTTTACTCTGACCTTTGGACTTGAAAAATAATTTTAAAACATTGACATTAATTACAGAGCAAGGACTCTTTAATGGGTCTGTTCAAGCACCATAATATCACTAACTGAAGAATTCTGTTGTAGTTAAACATTAAATATAAATGGAATGGTAATTGTTTCATTCTTGTTTCCATTACAAATTTCTATTATATTAAATATTTACTTATTTTTTTAGGATTTTAGTAAATATTCCCTACTCAGAATTAGTAAAGGCAATATAACAGTCTGGATTTTTCCATGTATGATTCCTGTATTTTCCTAAATAGGAAGAAAATTCTCATTAGCTTCTCAATGCTAGTAAAGCTTTCATTTAAGGTGAGGAAAAATGATTTACTAACAAAAATTTCTCAAGTCTCTGTGGAGATTGAATTTATTGCTCCTTAGGCTGTTATGGGTCTAAGTCCTAGGAAAAAAAAAGTTGAACCCCCTTTGTCAGAAAGTGCTGTGACTGTGTCGGGCACTTGGGTGGGATTTGGGGGTTTTTGGTGGTGTCATCTGCAGGAGAACAGCTTTAACCCTGCATCAACTCAACCTGCTTGAACTGGCCCGTCAGGGCATCTTCACATGCAATGTTTTATGGGCAAAAGCTTCCTAAGGTTAACTTTTTAATAGTCTTTTTTCAAGGTACCACATAAGTGACGTGGCTATTGAAGTTGTGTGGAGGAGATGGGCTTTTTTAAATTGTGTTGTGGTGGGTGAAAAAGTAGCATCCCAGGAGGACAGAGGAGCCCGGGAGGGGTGGGCTGCTCTCAACCCCCTTGGCACCCGGCCCCGCTGCCACGGGACTTACCTGCTTCTTAAGCTCTAAAGAGAAATCCCCAAACTGGAGCAGACGGCTGAGACACCCCTCACTGAAGAGGCTTTAGTGTTTTTCTGGGAATTGGATTCTGTTCTTTTTGCAAGAAGCACAAACAGTTTTATTTAACAGAGCACTAAGGAGTTATTCTTCTGTGAATCCGTTTGTGCAGCACAAAACTTTGGTCATATTGCTGGAAGTGGAGTTGTTTAAATTTGGTTTGATTAAATGAATATTCCTCACTGACAAGTAATATAACCAAGTCAAATTCTACATCATTTCTCTTGATGTAATCCAGCACTAGGATTATTTGTCACAGAGCATTTTCCCAAGGCTGCACTTTTTAATCCCATGACTTTGTGCTCGTAGTAACGAGGTCAGAGGGAGCATCGTGTGTCCTGAGCAGCTCTGTGGCTCTGCCAGGGGTTCACAGCCAGGGTGCTCCTGGTGGCATGGGCAGTGTGGGGTCCTGAGGGACATCCCTGTCCACACAGTGGGACTTGTTCTTTGAGCACTGACAAATAATGCAAATATCTGCCTGGGTTTAGGGAAACTTTTGGTTAAGGGGCAAGTTTAGTGACTGATGCTGAGAAGGAAATCACCTGGTAGAGGAATAAAACCCCATCTCCACAAGCAGCCCGGCTGCTACATCATCTCCCATCTCTCTGATGGGTTTTAAATTGCAGGGGGAAGAAGCTGTTGTGATAGTGTCACTAAACACTGCAGAACATATTTCCATATAAAACCTTCCTAGATAGGAAATTCCAGTTAATAATAATTTGGAGAAAAACCTGTAGTAAAACTTGAACATATTAACTATTAAGAGTTTAATTTGAGCTCTGGGGGAAATGATCTATCGAGATAGGCATGGGAAAAATGATGAGATTTCAGGCAGGTTTTACAGATGATTTTCTCTTTCTTTTTAAGAATAATTGAGTCATTTTAATGATGAGCCTTGCTTGGCTTCTTTGAACGGACCATATGTAATTAGTTGTAGCTTCAACTTTGAAATGTTTTGACAGAAAATGTGTCATTTAGCTCATAAATTTTTTTATTATCTTGCCTTTATCTGTTCTTTTTCCGCAACGCACAACTCGGCTACCGCAGGTCACATTCCAGAAACAGCCCCGTTTCCTTTGTTACCTCGATTGTTTCCTTCAGGATGAGGGAGAATAATTAGGCAGAACATCTTTCCCCAGCAGCTGGAGTCAGGTTCCAGCTGGGTGCAGCACCTGCGAGGCCGGTGGCAGTGCCGCGGGCCGGGCCGTGCCAGCCGGGACTGAGCTGCCGACGCGCCGGAGCCGGCACGGGCACCACTGCCCTTCTGTGAGCTTCAGATGGCAGGAGTGCCAGCGAATGCAAAGTGTCTGCTTTAGACTCATTAGCGGGATGATTTGTGAAATGCTGGCTATTTATTTAATTAATCACCAGCACAAAGCTATAAACCCCATATTTTAAAAATCCCTGTTAGTTTGCCATGTGGTTAATAGATTGTGGCACATTAAAAAGTGACACGGTGATGTATTAAAAATGTTCCACCTAAGGTTGGCTAATGTCCTCGAGGAACTTAAGCTGTCTGCTTTATGCAACAGAAGCATAGGATTAGAGGATGATCTGTTTAAGGATTGAATCTTTCTGAAAACATTTATCTTTTGTATAGCATCTGTTCGTTAAAACGTATCATGGCGTATTTCTTCACGTACAAATAATGGTTATGGTGTGGTTTTAATTATAAGATTTTGTTGTATTTTGTTATTACAAAGAATAACTCTATTCCTCAGTATTAAATTGCAATGCTTATTACTAAGTAGAATATAAATAATTCTCCTAAAGCAGGCCATTCCTTCTCTTCGCTGCATGGAAACTAAGGATAGTTTTGTGTAACTAATGCGGTTTGTTGCAGCTATAGCAATTGTGTTTTGATAAATCCGAATACATGTTTTCATTCTTCAGCAGAGCTGTTGGAACTGGATAGATAGGGGTCTAACATCCATGGTTAGCTCCGTGCTGGTGCAAAATCCACCCTCTGGAAAGGCAGCCCCAGCCCTGGGCTTGGCCTCGGCTCCTGTGGATGCCACGGGAGGGGCCCTGGCACTGGCCAAATGCCATCTGAGTGGGGTGGGGTCTGTTTGACCTGAAAGTGATACCTCTAGAAAAGAAATGAGGTCTGGGCTGCAAAGGGGACAGGCTTCAGGACTCTCCCTCCTTTCCAAACAAGACTTGTTGGAAAAAAGTATTAACAGGAAATCATATTCATAGTACTTCAAGTAAACCAGTTTTTAATTCAAAGTGAGCTGTATAAATGAATGCGTGTTACATGATTGAAATATGCTGTTACAAGAATTATATGTCTTATTCTTTGCTCAGGAGTTGCATGGGTTTATTAATTGTGGGAGTGAATGCCAAGAAAGAACAGGCAGTAATTTGGGCTACTTGATGATGTGGTTATATATGTAAATCATAGTTTTGAGGTGCATATAAAAATGTGTTCAGGTGGAAGCGTGGAAGGAAACTGTCCAGCTCTGGAGGTTATGTTTCTCAGCTGTGTGTTGTATAATTAACTGGTACATTAGGAGGGGGGCTGGAATAAAACATGAGTATGTTAATGCAGCCTGGAGCTGATGTTGTAGTGATCATTGCAATGCAGATAACGCATTGCTCATAACTGCTGCTGCCGACTGGAGCCTCTGAAACATCTGGACCTTTAATTGAAAAATAGTGTGGTGCTATACAAAGCAGACATGCTAAGTGAAGTCAACAATTTAGAATAAAAAATAATAGTGTGTTATTTACCTTGTAGTTAAATATTCATACTTTGTTATGCTTTGTATAACAGGAAATTACTGGGTTAAATTTTTATGAATAGTGACAATGTGAATAAGACAAATTAAGTATTTAACAATGTTAATGGAATTTTACATTGTGATCTGCTAACTCGGCAGCATGAGCTAGGATGGTACAAAGGAGAATCTACTCCTCAGGAAGAAACAATTTTGAAGCCTCATTGGAAAGCCTCTAGCAGAGGTGCTGAAGGTAACCCAGTCACCTGCTGCTGGTGTCGGGTCCCTTGTCCCAGTGGCCTCACTGGTCGTAGTTTCCATAAATGACTTAAAAATAACAAAAGTGATCGTATGGCTGTAGAAATGAAAAATACCAATGGTGGCATGACCACCTGATGAAATAAATATTCTTATTTTGCCATGGCAGGTTATAGTGCCATGTGTTGGAGAATAAAAGGGGTGGAGCTCCCGTGTGTTTCATGCCAACACCAAGACTGTCACACCTTGTTAGATGCTGTTCTACCGACCACCTCAAAGTCTCCCAGTTGCAGCTGGTGTTTCATTGCTGGTTCTGTGGGTCTCGGGTGCTGATACACGTGTTGTCCTGCTCTGCTGCCCGCGTGTGCACTCTGAGCCACGTGCTGCAGCATCACGACATCGCTCTACAGCACGAGAGGTTCTGCCACGTGCTTGTGAGAGCTTTTAAGAGATTTGATCATATAAACTTATTTTAAAAAGAGATTTTTTTTTTTTTACCTTTCTTTTTCTACTCAGCCCCTCAAAAGTTGTTTTACTTCTGAGTGCATGTGACTGACAAGAAAGAATAGCTCTAAATTTTTTTATGTTTTTTTTGTTGTTGAGGTTTTTTTAAGTCAGGAGCTTAGAAAACAATTCTTCTCAATGGTCATCTTAGAAAAATATAGTCCTTTGTATTGCCATAAACATCTGTGCTCTAATCTGCTAGAACTTGTGTTGTAAATGCTGAGTTAATACATTTAAATTTTTTTTTCTTCATGTGTTTTCTATATGTTGTTTGAATACATGCGTAAGTTATGCTTAGGAGGCAATTCTGGGTCACACAGTGTGTTACACACCCTGTCACCTAAACCAAAAAACATTTCACAGAGTTTAAAGGCAAGGAGACATTTTACGTTTGGAAAAGGATAAGCATTTGTTTCCATTTTGTGTGATGTTTAGCATTGTTTGCTGGGAGGTGAGTCAATGACTTGAATTAATTATAATTACTGAAGAGACATATACTGATTGAGCAAATAAAGTAGTAAGCTCATTCATGCCAAGGCCATCTAATTAAATGCTAACTTTGGATAAGCTAGATGTGCATGAAAGATTAATTTTAAGAGGTTTTTATGACTCCCACTAAATAATGATTCAGTAAAATCTTTGCATTATATCATTAGAACATCTAATCTTAAAGCAATATAACATTTAGTCACAGGGCTCCATTGTACAGGAAGCTGCAGTAAATTATTATTGTTGAAAATTAATCACTTTTCTCTAAGAAATGTTTATGGACTTTGTTTTCATTTTCTGCTGTGGTGTGCAGCGAGGCCAGTCGGGGGTGGGGAGGGGGCAGCTCACACCGTTACCCCCATGACTGCTCCATTAGCTCCCCGTGGTGCAGGTTCTCCAGGACTACGGTCAGAAGTAAGTTGGCCTCGGGCTGGACGAGCTCCAGCAAACTTCCTAGGTCATGTGGAAGAATACTAGTGGCCCCACAATAATCTAGTCAAGATACACATCACCTGGCTTTGGAGGGAGGTATCTATTTTCTCATGGGCTTTGATTAAAAGATGATTTTAAATCTTAGAAAGGCTTCTTGTGTTGAAAGAGAAAGTAAAGTCTAAATATGGGTTTTTTTCCTTTTAATTTAATATAATTTTATTTTTTAAAATAAAACTAATTTATTTTAATCATATAGTTTATAATGAACAATATTAATTTATTAATATTGCGGATATTTCTATAGAATATGCAGATACTTCTGTAGAATATAAACTTTACATATGTGATTATAAACAGCCACCAAAGGTCACTCTCCCTGCAATTTTCGTGCCATAGTTGTAGTAAGCAGCACTGATGTAATTAAACACCACCACTTGCAGATACAGTCCTAGAAAGTCCATGAAAATTCCTCGAGTCACCTGTCATACCCTTCACTCGTGCTCTCGTGTCTAGAACCAGCAGCAGATGTGTGTGCTGGTGGTGCTGCTTATGTTCTTGTAGTGAGCCCGGCTCCTGTTAGTGGCTATCACCAACGTTACTGGATTTATTCCAGACAGCACGGGAAGGATGGATCCACGGGAGCAGGGCTCTTAGGAACCAAGTTACTCTTTCAGAAGAATTCTTTCATTTTTTTAATGGATGTACCTTTCCTTAGCTTAGCTGATGCTTACTATCAAAGTGCATAAATATGTATTGTTCTGCTTAATTTAAATTATAAAAGATAGAAAGCAGAAAGTTTGAGAATTCGTCAGACTCTTCTCAGCCATGTCAAAAACCAGACACAATTCTGTGCAACCCTTGAATAGCAGCAGAAGAGAGTAGCTGTAGAGTGCCAGGGAACCACGACGTGCCAGCCACTGAGAGTTCTGACAGAGAAAACAGAGATGTGAAGAAATTTAGGGATTTAAGTGCACACCACACCAGCAATACTTTGGGAAGTAGCATCCCTTGGTCTTTGCCTCCTCAAGCCTGTGTGTGCTGCTCAGCACCATGTCCCCTCCATGAGCTGCAGATGGTGAAACATCCTCTTTGCTTTCTGATGATAATACTCTAGAAATAGCAAATGGCAATTTTCAGAAGATCAGGCTTTGGAGGGCACTCGGTGGCTTTAAGAGAATCCATTAATAAGAACACTAAAAAAATTTCTGTGATTAATTGTATGTTTTCTGTGTATCTAGTTAGTCCTCGCTTTCTTAAAGGGTTGGTGGAATATAATATTTCTAACAATAAAAGACTAATGGAATCAGATTTGTGATTTCCTAGAAAATTAACGAGATATTTTGTCAATTTTATTCCAGACTTCATTTGTCAGAATATACAGTGTCCAGTGACAAGCTAAAAGAATTTTTTGACAAATTAACTGTGCCACAGGTGACAGATCAGGAAAATGTTAATTTAACAGCCCCTTTATGCTTCCCAGATTTATTGGAGGCTATTAAGGAAACTCCAAATGGTGAGGCCCCTGGCCCTGAATAGATTTTCCATTGAATTTTATACAGGATCTATTAATAAAGTTTGATGCTGCCTTTTTGAATATAGGTAATTGTACTTCATCTTCTGGGTCTCCTCAACATTTACAGTTGGAATACAACTTTTAGTTGGGAGAAAGAAGTAATTATGCTTCCAGTAGTGTGTGTAATGTGGTTGTGAATGATTCCTCCTAAAGAAGAGACTACAAGCACCTTATAAAACCCACAAGTTATTACTAGTTACATCCAGCCTGGCTCGGTCTTTGACTCTTGGCCACTCAGGCTAATAATTGGATGCCTTTTATTCATCCCACCACCTACAAATCCTTACCTAATAAGCTTTGCACAGGTAAGTAATTGAGCTCTGTGGGACTTCCTACACAATTAATATTTTGCAGGACCAGACTAAGGGTATGGATTCGTTCTGTCCTGTCGACAGGTACCTGATGGTTTGGATTTCTAATGCTGCTTCAGAGCAAATATCATCAATTTGCAATGAACACAGTGGAGATTTCCTCAGACCCCCTTGACTTGGGGATTGATCAGTCTAAGCCTTAACCCACGTGTTTATAGGCTGGACTAATGTTTCCTACCTAACATGGCAATGAGTATTCTCATTACTAATAGAAAGTCTAATTGGCTTCCAGATTTCAGGTTTCAGCTTCTCTAATGTCTTATGGCAATCAGTTTTACAGCCCTTTTAATTAATAAAAATATTTCACTCACATGTATAAAGATCTTGAGTGTAATAGGGATGCTTTAGAGATACTTCCCAGTCCTGCTGCTGTGGGTATTGCTCAGGGAGCAGCTGGGATCCCAGTTCATGTCCCAGTTACCCCAGTTTAAGTCACTTGTCATCCTGGTGTTCATGGTGAGTGTTTGTGAGTCAGAGAACAAAGGTATCAGTAATGGAGGGAGGTTGGACAAGTGAGATGGTAAAAATAGACTGGGGGAGGTAGAGGAGATTTAGAGATGGGGAAGAACAAAGCAAAGTTTATTTTAAAGAGCAGTGGAGACAAAGCAACAACACAGGGTAGAGCAAAGAAGAAGGAGAAGCCCTGTGAAAGAGAGACCAAGGAAAGTCACCATCTTACTTGTGCTAGCTGTAAGACCAGGTCCCCAGAAGGTGTTTATTGTAGAAATACATGTGTTTATTGGACTATGAGTTTGTAAAACAGTCGGTACTTGTAGTTGTGGTTGATGGATAATCTGCTCTTTTTGGTTGTTAGTCACAGCTCTTGGATGCTTTGCCCATTCTCTGGTTCTTTGCTGTGTTCATCTCTTGTAACCTTGGCATTGACTCTCAAATGTGGTTGTCAATTTTTCTTGGATTTTCCATTATCAGGACTAAGCATCACTTATGATTCTGCCGTCCTTGGATTTTAATGTGTCACTAACTTCGCATGCCAAGGAATCACATTAATTTCCTTGATAACTGCTATTTACTCATTCAAATGCAAATGTAGCTGAAAGCCCAGGTCTCCTGTTCTGCTTGTTATCTGGTCATGTCCCTGACATCAGTGATGCTCACAGTGTGTTCCACATCCCCTGGTTAGTGTTTGCACCTGGGCAAGGACAGGGGTAGCCTTTGGGACTGGGGGTTCATGACCTCAGACCAGCTTCATTTCCCTTAAAAATAAGTCCTATAAATAGGAAAGCAGGAGGAGAAAGAAAACAAACCCCCTTATTTTTTAGCATTGTAGCTGTGTTGTGTTAATGATGTCCTTGGCGAGGTGAGGTCATGGGTGTGGGTGGTATCTCAGAAGGTCCCAGCCACACTCACTGGCCCAAGGGCTTGTTAGGACTTATCCAGACAAGGTGAAGGAATGTCCTGTAGTCTGTTACAAATCTGACATTTCCTTTCAAATGAGTAAAGCCATTTACTTCTTACGTTAAAACATGGGATGAGGGGGCATCTGCACTATAAAAATGCTTTCTTAAAAAACAATTTCATTATATTTGGATGGATTTTAATACTTTTAGTTATGCTGGTCTTGAATAACTTTAATCTTTAAATTCCTATTATTTCTCTAATTTATAATCACACTGAAGGATCAAATGGTTTTTAACAATATATTGAAATTAGCACATGGCATATAACTCCCTGTTTAATACTCTCATTCTAGATTTACAGTATTGAATCCTTTTATTCTGTTACTTACAGTTCCAAGTGATTAATTCGTGTAATATTTTCTTCTCTCAAGGCCTGTGTGTGTATGGAGATAGGGCAGGGCAGGTACATTGGGGTGCTTTTGAAGAGGGGATCCCTGAGCTCTTCAAGTGGTGGGAAAGGACTGCAGAAGAAGAGGAAAAGATAGAAAAGGGAACTCTAGTAAGAAATGCTGATGGAAAAGCAGTTCTGAAGTTTTAGGTAGGCTTGTCAATTCTCTCTTCCTCCCCATCTTACCTTTTGTTGTTGTTGTTTGTTGGAGTGTGATCCTGCAAGTGAGGTTCAGACTTTTTATGGAAATGCCTGAAATCATTGCCAAATTTCTTACACTTTTTACAGGTACATTAAACAGCAGTGAAAGAATTGGAATTTAAACATTCACACTTCTTCCAGTTTTCAGTTGTAGCAGTGTATTTTAATCTCTGTACTGAAACAAATTCCATCCCCAGCAGGTTTGATATTAGCTCTGTCATACTTTTATGTACATTCTAATGAAATATATTTTCTCAACAGGGTCATGTTGGTACAACAGCAACCAAAAAAATTGATGTCTACCTCCCGCTGCACACGAGCCAAGACAAACTCCAGCCCATGACGGTTGTGACGATAGCGAACGCCAAGGTGCATGACCTGATTGGACTCATTTGCTGGCAATATACAAGTGAGGGACGGGAACCAAAGCTGAAGTAATGTTCTTTCTTTACTACCTCTTCATCTCTAATTTTCTCCTCTGCAGCCTTTTTGCATGAAATGAATTTCCATGTCAATGTGTTTATAGGTCAATCTTAGAGAAGCACCTACACATTTATCAGTATTTCCTTTTGAGCAGGACACGTACGTCTGTGTCCCTTTCTCTTTCAATAGGTTTCATGGGTTTTGTTGCCTTGGATATTGGGTTTCCCAGAGCTCTTCCCAACAGACATAGGAGATGTTTCAGAGGTTAACCCCTTCAGTTTGATTTGTCATTTTTTTACACTGGAGAAGAAGTATAACATGATTTTCAGATAGTACCATTTCACTTGCTGTTACTAATTTGTTATATCGTAAGTTCAAATCAGCCTCCTTTATGCATGAGTAGCTTATTTGCTAACGAGTAAGACCCCACTAATGTCAGTCCTGGGACACGTGTCTATTTCTCAGGAGCACAGCACACCTCAATGGAACAGCATCCCTGAGTAGAAGTGTTCTGTGAAACATCACTGCCCACAGCAAGTCAGCAGTGGGAGGAAATGAATTTCCCTGTCTGCCTTGAAGGAGAAGATGTTATGATGTGTCAAAGAGTGATCGTGACCAAGGAGGCTGTCTAATGTAATCAAGTCTCTGGACAGAAATAATAAAATAAATAATGGAGGCACGAGTTCCCCAGAGCAGTCTGACAGCAGCAATTGAGAATCTGGGTGCAGATGCTCAGAGGAAGGGGCACAGCCCTAAGATTCCAAGAAGCTTCTTTTCTTGTGTGGTTCTTAATTATTTCTCATGTCTCCATCATCTTTTTTTAGCGTTGCTGACTGCCAGTCCTCTAACAAGGATTGATTTAACTGTAAACTAGTTCTCATCACTGCCAAATAAGGAAAGAGCTTGTGTAGGTTGCACATTCTACATTTGCTATTTGTTCCTGATTTAGTCAGATTTATGGAGTATAATAAGAAAAAATGGGGCTCTTTGTGGAACTGCACTAAAATACATATAGAGAATGCTTCAAATCTGATCCACAACCCGTGCGGAATGACAAATGTACCTACTAGTAACAGGATTTGAGAATAATGAGGAGGTTGTAGACTTTGTAATTAAGAGAAACAACCCCTCTGTCTTTAGGAAAAGAATATATTACTGCCTAATTCTTTTTCCTAAAAGGAAGATGTAAGAGTTTGAAGTGAGTGAGTATTAGTTGACAGCTTTGAGAACATTTTGTATTCAGCGAGGCTGCCTTTTTTATTATAATTGTATTCTATTTGTCTCTATTCAGTGTCTTGATACAGGAACCACTGACAGTGTTCACAGCCCTGTTCCTGGCCTCTTCCCCGTGAACTTTGGTCGTAACCAAAGACCATTCTCTTGCCAGCCCCTGACAGATGTGCTGTAACGATTCCGCCTGCAAAAAATAAACAAAATCCCTTTCTAGGAATAAATTAATAGTGAGATATAAAATCCAAATAAACATCCTATATTTAGAAGTTAAGAATGCTGCTACATCTGTCAGTTGTACTTAAGCTCTGCATTCTGTCCATGGCAAACTTGGATTCTCAAGACTTTGAACCTTGTAATTCGAAGTTCAGAACTTTGAGCTCATCCTGGCGGAGGTTCAAAAAGAAGAGCAGTTGCACCAGGGCAGATTTAGATTGGACGTTAGAAAGAAGTTCTTGACTGCAAGAATGGTCAGACACTGGAACAGGCTGCCCAGGGAGGGGTGGAGTCACCATCCCTGGAGGGGTTCAACAAACAAGTAGATGTGGTGCTTTGGGACATGGTCCAGGGGTCAGGGAGATGTTGGACAGAGGTTGGACTTGATGATCCTGGAGGTCTTTTCCAACCTAAATGATTCTATGATTCTATATTATGTGCAGCCTTTTTGTTTAGCTTGTTCGTAACCCCACGGGAGCTGCACAAACCTCCCACCCTCCTGCCTGGAGGTGTCTCTGCAGCTCAGAGCCCTGATGCCCATGGAACCTCTTCCCAGCGCCGCCTTTCACCAGTTTCCCTAAAAGTTCCTTAAGCGCTCCTGAAGTTGTTAAAAATCAATTCTCCAGCAGTGTTCCAGTTCTTCATAACAGCCCAGAGACTCATCCAAGTTTTTTTAATAGTATTACAGAATTTTCAGAATTCACAGTGACAAACATCCCCTTTTTGTTAGCAAGTGTGCAGCTGTCATTAATAGTAATGCATCATTATTACCTGTTTTATCTAATAAATGTCTTAGTCCTGACAGGGTGGGTATAGATCACCTGGACTAAGCACTCTCAGTAAAGCACAGTTGCAACCAAAGGTTTGTGAATTAATTGAGAAAATTGCAAATCAGGTAGTCAGTGAAATAATTCATTGTCACATCCAATCAATAAACTTTGTAAATCAACTCATTTAATTCAAAAAATGATCTATATAGATCAAGCGACCAATTAAACAATTAGCATACACTTTACAATTAATTAATTTAAGCATCAATCATGCAATTAAAACTCCAAATCTGAACTGCAGAGTTTAGAAACACGCTGCCACGTGATCGCTCGCGCTGTGCTTCGTGGCTCTGGAAACGCCTGGATGGGGCAGATTTACAGTAAGGAAGAATACTTATTTTCAGGTCAATAATTTAATTATTAGCATTTGAAATGGATTTTAGTATTAGGAAAATATGATCAATACCTGTTTGCTATATATAGGTAGTTATTTCCCTATGGGCTTGCTTATGTGGAAAGAAAGAGGCTTAGATTTTTCTACCATCTTTTCTTCACACTGCATCTGTTTAAACTTTGTGTTGCTTGGTTCTGCTTGTTAGTCTGTACTAATTTTTAACTGCTTTAGTGACTGGACTTTTTAGATATTTAGAAAAGGCAGATTTTCTGCTAATTGTTGCTGCTATGTTGGGCAGATTTTTTACCTTTTCTGTAGTTCATTACCCTGTTCACTTCTCTGAGAGCATTCTCTGCTTCTCCAGCCTAAATTCAGCAAACTTTTTCACTATGAAAAAGTACTTAGACACTGCTTGTCTTTAATTGTAAAGTGTAATGGTCATATAAATAAAAAAAATTTCACAAGTGGAGAAATATTGCTTCCAGCTTTATGAAATCATGAAATCTTTATAGACTTCAGTATATTTTAATCACTGTCAGTACTTTGCTTGCAGTTCCGTTAATGATGAAGTCAAAGCTTTGCTCTGAGGTTCTGGGGTTTTCTCTGTTACCACATGGTTATGGCAGCAAGACATGTTGGGACTTGGTTGGGATGTATTTCTACACGTGCCATCGGTGCCTTAGAGCATGTTACTCCTGTAGTAGGTGTGTCTGCTGGTGTGTTTTGTACAGCATTTAGTGACTGACCAGCTGAGGTGGTTCTGTAGCCTCCCTCCTCAATAACCTTGCTCTGTCTCCTGCAGCGACAACGTCAACGCCTACTGTCTGCACATTGCTGAGGATGATGGGGAGGTTGACACGGATTTCCCACCCCTGGATTCCAACGAGCCCATTCACAAGTTTGGCTTCAGCACCCTGGCTCTGGTGGAGAAGTACTCGTCCCCCGGCCTGGCAGCCAAACAGTCGCTCTTTGTCCGCATGTGAGTACGGCCGCTGCCCTTCTGCATCCCCGGGGCTGGGCTGGGGGCTGGGCCCCCCCCTCCTCTGCCCTTCTCTGCTGCTCTTCTTAGGAGCTCAGCAAAACTCGGGCCGTGTGTGCTCGTGATTCTCTGCAGCCGATGCCCTGGTCTGGGCTCTGGCTCGGGGCAGGTAGAAAAGGAAAAGCTGGGTAAGCCCAGCACTGAGAGTCTAAAACTGCAGGGGAAAATAAGCCCTTCTGCATGTGGTCAGTGGGGAACATTGAACTGTTGTGCTCCCACTAGGAAATATTGGAGATTTAAACAAATTCTGAGCTCATCATCTTCATTTTGCTCCAGCCATGCTGCTTGCTTTTGAAAAATATGTTCTAATAATAAATCAAATAATGCGTATAAAGCCATTCGTGTTGAATATCCAGAGCCCTTTTCAACAGGTACTAGGAACTGATCTTGCTAGTGACTTTTTAATTATTTTGGGAAAATCTATTGCATTTTAGTAGGAAAAAAAAAAGTGTACTCGTGGTGTTTGGGTGTTCCACATATGAAAGACTTCAAAATCTTCTTGCAAAGCCTGATAGAGTAGTAAATTTGCATTTTAAGAATAGTGGACTGAAAAGCAAGTAATTTAAAATACAAATGGTTGCAGAGTTCATTAATAACAATGCAGCTATTGAGGAGAGAACCGAGCAGTAAATAAGTGTGCCAGGTAGAACAGCACTGGACGTGCCCCTCAAGAGCCCAGAAGGATTTTGATGCCCACGTGAAGCTCTCTGCTTTGTAGTTGAAGGAGAATTTGCTGTATCATTAGCAGTGAATTAGTGTTGAGCCCCATATACTCTACTTGATCACTTCTATTTTTCTTTATTTGTGAGTGAAAAATCTTTTAAACCCATCAGAAGGCCTTAATTACTAGAACAAAATACTAGTAGCATAAGCCACTTCTTTCTTGGGAAAAATATTTCATATTTGGATCTCTTGAAGATGCTAATAGGGCTTTCCTGTTTGTTTGATTTTTTTTAAATTTATGAAGGATTACTTACATTTTGTAACCACAGAGCTGCTTCCAGTTTTGAATAATCAGACATCTAAAAAATGTCTGACCTATTTAATTACGTTTTTATATTCTTTATTGTGTACTTTGTTTCTTAGAGATGTTCTAAAGCATCCTACTGAAAGAAATTTTCAGAAATCCCACGTGTATTTCCCAAAGGCCCATTCACTTTATTCCACTGCATTAGGTCACTGGGAAATAGGCTATTCTGTCAGCAGTATTTACAAATAAGTTATTCAAGGTAACCACATTGGGCTGGGCTGGAGGCAGTCGTGTGGCAGGTGCTGCAGGGAGGAGGTAGAACCAGTGTTCGTGTGGAGCCCAGAGACCTCCTCAGGATCCTGGCCTGGCCAGCACTTCTGACTGGTCCTTCCAGCAGGATTAGGGTCCAGCTGCAAATCCTGCAAAAGAAATGTGAACTCTTTTGCTTTAACATAATTTATGCATGTGAGGACCTTCCTTCTAAGTGGGGAGGTCCTGCTCGTTAGAAGTAGGAACAATCCCATTAAGCAGTGCTTTTCTGAGAGGGGTTGGGTGCTTTTTCTGTGTCCATGTGCTAATTTGAAATGGTTTGTACTTCCTCTGTTAGAGGTTGTCTGTAAATAGTTAAATTTAAATTAGAATTTTTAGTGTGTCCTCTAGAAAGGAGACTAACTTGGTCGGAATGTTGTTACTTGTGACTTTAAATGTGCTTGTGCTGTCTTAGCTTCGTAGGGCCTTGTTGTAAATTCTACATCTTCTTCCCTGTCACCCCACTAGTGCATGTAATTGTGTTTTTATGTTTAGCATCTTTTTTTCCTCCTCATACTGAAGTATTTCAGCTGCTGCTGTGTCGGGCTTGTGACTTGTATTGTTTATTAATATTGAATCACTGTTAAAAAAAGTTGATGCTTCTGAGAAGCTCCCTGCTGAAGCAGAGTGTTTGGTTCCAGATCTCACCCATCCTGCACACTGGATATATTTCAGATGTTGTGCAGTGATCGAGCTGACAGCTGTGGAACCTCGCCAGGGACCCCGTTTCAGCAGGACAAGTTTGAGCAGAAACAGTTTGCAGAACTTTATACACTTAGACTCCTGCCAAGGCAAACTCTCAGCCACTTGAGTTAGTTATAAATACCCAGTGGTGGTGGTTGGAAGTAGCCCACGGTGCATTTTATATTCTGAGCTGAATGTGGATGTCTTTGTGGCTATATAGAGTAGTAAATAATTGAGTTTGATTAGGGAGAGGGACCTCATTATCCCCCCACCTGTGCCCAGCTGGTAGGGGAGGGTCGAAATGAAGCCATTAGCTGTCTCTCTTACTGGCATCTCAAAGAGCTCAAATACATCTGTGTCTTATTTTCTTTTCTGGCACAATCAGTCGAGCAAGCTAAGCAGGCATGACCGAATTTGGCAAGTTCCAAGGACTCTGGCAAAGTTACACAAGGAGAAGACGGAGGGCAGTCATTCTGGCTTCTAAGTGCCCATTAGTCTAGCGGGCTGTGCTTTGGGAAGATGTCTGCTGTGGAAAGCAGCACTTTGTCCAATGTCAGACACGGCGTCCGCAACCAGCCCGCGCGGGTGACGAGCCCGATCTGTCAGAGGAGTCAGACAAAGCTCCACATTCATGCAAATGCAGACTTCTGGAGATGATGAAGTAATACCTGAAAGACTCTGAACGAAGGGAGCTTAGAATAAATCTGTACTATCATTAGGGCTTTTTCCCTTGCAAATTTCATTATCACAACTTGACATACTCGGGCTAATGGTGTTTCAAGGAGTCGTAGCTTGGCTGCCAGTTGGCACACGGGTGAAATTTGGCATAGAGCTCCTCTGCTCTGGAGCACTGCTCTTCTGGTTTCATAGTATGGTTAAATTGCTTTGACTATTAGCTATGCATTTTTCAAAGCAGCACCTCACAGATTAAGGTTTGAAACAATTTTTAAATATCAGTCTTCATCATACATTTACAAATTCAATTCAGAGCTTTGAAATGTGTTTTTAACTCAGATGACAGAAGCACTCCCCAAAACGCCTGCTGTCACTTTTCACATGGGTGGAGGTCATCTGCAATGTATGTTTTAGAGTATCCATAAAATGGAAATTGAAGAAAGTTAAAGTAGGTGTCAAAGTGAAGAAGGTGGGTTCCAGGGAACAGGACCCAAGAATGGATGTGGGGCAGGAAGCTGACTCATTAGATGGCTTATGGTGGTGTCATAATGCAGCCAATTAAACTCCAGAGCAGAGTTATCCAAGGCTAAGCTGAGATGCACAAAAGTAAGATCATTTAGACTCAGGATAAAAACTGTGGCTGACGTAGTTATTCTGGTTCGTATCACCCAGTTTAAGTTATGTGTGTTGCATCAACTGGGAGTTTTAGTCTTAACTCGGACTTTTTGCTGATCAAGTGGAAATTGTTATTAGTCATCCACAGGCACTTTCAACCATGCCAACCATTTTTTGCAGTGAGCTTGAACTGCTGTAAATTCCACATAAGTGCTAAAAAAAAATTTTAAAAATTTTAAAAAATTTAAAATTGCTCCACATTGGAAAGGCAGCTTTTGGAAAAGTTTGTTTGCCATTCAGAACAGAAGCCCTTTGTCCTCTTAAGTGTTGGGTTTTAATTTTGTGACACAAATGGAGCCCGTGGAGAGGCTGGAGCCCGTTTCCATGCCTCCTCCAGGCCCGTACCCCAGCAACGCCCGGCGTCAGCCCGCCGGAGCTCTGGCCTCTGCTGGTGTTTTCTTTTTCCTCTCCTGAACCTTGCCACCCTGGCTCCAGCGCCGAGGCTGTAAAAGAAGATGGAAAGCCAAGTTACCGCAGAATGATCACTATCATTAACATTCACGGGTGGTTCACTTATCATTCCTGACTGCACAGACATGGCAGCCGTTATGAAACGTCCACAGGTGTAGCACGATGATACATATTACATTGTGCCACAATGGATTTATGTATTCTGTAACAAAAGAAAAGTGTAATGAAAAAATACAGAAGGTAATCCTTTATTCCTCCACTGCACAATTTATCAGTAATGCCTGTGGATGATAAGTGCCAGGGATTTCCTTTGCTTGATTTAACCTTGTCACCCAGGTATGTTTGTGCAAAATGACAGAAAATACAAGCTAAGGAATTTCTTTGGCTCCCAATTTGTAAGCAGCAGTTTTAATTGATTGAATAGCATCTGCTCGCCTGTCCCCTTCTCTGGTGTGTTGACTTAAAATAAAGGTATCACAGGTTATCAGAGTGAGCTAAACCATGCTATTTATAATCGTAATTAAGAATACTCTGGGATGAGGTTGGGTGAGGACAGTTCCTGCACATTATCAATGCGGAGCATGGGGGGGAAGCTGGCAGGGAGAGGCGGGTGTGGGATCCTTCCAGAAGACCCCTTTCCCCATGAAGACAGGAGGCAGAGGTTGGTGCTTCTGTGGTGATCCGGTGCCAAGGGTGGCTCCGGGAGTCCCGGCCAGTCTGACTACGCTCCAGCACCCTGGGCACAGTCATGGGGCTTCTCCTCCTCCACAGACCAGGAAATGTGCTCCGACACGCCAGCCTGACCCTGACATGATGGCTGCATCCCTCTGGTCTGGGCTTAAATCCCCTCTCGCTCAGATCTGTGGGTGTGCTGAGTGCTAGAATGTGGTTGTGGAGGCTGTGGCTGTGTTGTCAGAGGAAGGCAGCTCAGAACGCCCAGCAAGCCCCAGCAGAGGAAGGGGAGAATCCGGCCGGGCCTCTCCGAGCCTCGGGCTCTGCTCCAGAGCAAACATCCCGGGGTGCGCTTTGCATCTCCCTGCTCTTGGCACAGCCCCGTTTGCTGGATAGCACACTAAATATAGTAAAACACAGAGGGTTTTCTTATGTTGCTTTGATCAGTAAAATAAACTTCCAAAGATTGTTCTGGGACGAGATCCAGCCTCTGAGGCAAAGAAAGGCCGTGGCTCTGGCAACAGGGTGTCGGGAAAATGAGCCTGACAGTTCTCAGGCCAGCTGCTCGAGGGAAAGAACCAACTGAGTGGGGATGGCCTGAAACAGGATCAACAGCAGCCTGTGCTCCTGAGCAGCTCAAGTGTCAGGGCTCAAGGGCCCATCTCCATTTTTGGGAGGCTCTGGGTACGTGTCAGTATTGGGCAGCCATGGTCGGTCGCTGGTCTGTGCCATAGGCTGCAGGTCCTGCTTGTCTGGGGGAAAGCACATTTGAGAAACATTTTGTGCTAAAGGAAAAACAATTGTTGTCACTCCAGTCATTTTGGCCATAGAAGGTTTTGGAAGACTTTCTTCACCTTTGGGCTGTTTTTTCTGCAGCATTTTAATTTATCTTCCTGTATTTTAGTTGCAGTTCTCTGAAACCCTCCTTTCTGTGCTGCAGAGCATTATATGAGTTACCTGAAGGTGCCAGATATCTTTTGAATCAGTGTCCTGGTGGCTGGGTCCCATGTGCAAGGCTGTTCTGGCAGTGCTTCACTGACAGACATCGTGCCATTTAAACAGAAGTGCAAAGGCAGTTTCCTTTTTGGAATTATAGTGAAATTGTGTAAGAGATTTTTCACTTTAAAAAATCCGCTCGATTTAGCTCAGTGGGTCAGTCTGAACTAGGGCCATAGTGACTTTGGGGAGCGAGGTGAGCAACCAGGCAGCTGCTGGGCAAAGGGGAGATGTTGTGTGGTGCTGGTGCACGTTGCAGGGCCCTGGAGCAGCTGTGGGGAAGATCTGCTCATCAGTGAAGCTCAGGAAGGTCTCTGCTCACAGGATGCCATGAGTCAAAGCCCCAGATCCTTGGGCTGTGCTCAGATGGTGATCTGCAGGCATGGCTGGTACTCCCTCATGTGGAGCAGTGGGCTCAGTTCTGCTCCTGCTCTGGCAGAAGTCGAGAGGGAAACGTAGAGGCATGAGAAGGTTGGGAATATTTGGTGTGAAGTTGAGTAAGACAGAGTTATAAATAATAAATGGTCTAGAGAACATAAATTTGGGGCTTTTAGGCAGTTTCATTTTGCCAGGAACAAAGTGAATTGAGAATGAAATTCAGATGAGACTAACTCACAACTGATGAGAAGGAAACGTGGTTTTGTACTGGTGACTTGTGGAGTGATGGGGTGAGGAGCCCAGGGAGGAGCTGCCCAAGGAGCTGGGGGATGCTCTGGAACAGGCCCATCCGATGTGTCGCTTCCACAGCCCAGTGGGCATTTTTATTATTTGTAATGCATAAATGGCCACTCACTGTAGACTTTGTGATCATCTCTTCAGCCTGTTCCAGCCACTCCCAGTGGATGCTGTTGAGTTGAAAGCTTTACTGGGGTGAATGAGGGAGCTGCGAGCAGGGTGAGGGATGCAGGGTATGCTGGCAGTGCTGGTAGCCACAGGACAGGGGCTGGTGGCCAGTGTGTGCCAGGCAGGGGCTTCACTGGCCACCGTGGCTGGGGAGCAGGTAGCGGCCAGGAGTGAGTGTTAATGTATGTGAAGGGCTTGAGGGTGTCATTTATTCATCAGCGTGGGCCAGGGGTGCCACATCTGAACTGATCTGCACTCAAACTTGTGTTCCCAGTATTTGTGTCTTAAAGTGACATGTAATATGGTCTTGTAGTAGTGATGTAATTGTGCTGCTTGGATTGCTTTTGACTGCCAGTTGCTTTTAAAAATACTCCAGCTGTGATATTCATCTAGAGCTCTACTCCCTGATTAAAATTCCTGGTTGCCAGCTAGAAAGCTCCTCCTCCTGTCTAAATAGCTTTGCAAACCCGTTTTTCCCTGCAGTGCAAATCCCTGGCTGGGGTGTGGAGCAGCTCTGGAATTCCTGCGGTAACGTCTGCAGTGACATCTACTGACACCAGCAGAGATTGACTGCAAGGGCTAAGGGGCAAAACTCACTGAGATATTAATCCAGTATCTCTTCTATTACATTGTCATCTTCTCTGCTTCCCCAGTGGTGCCACTTTCAGTATTTTCCTGAGTGTCTTCTGAAGCACCCCTGTGTTGTTCACAGTGTCTCCCCCAACGTGGACCCTCCATGGCAGTGACCAGGACACGGGTCCCCTTGTCAAATCTTCCCGTGAGGGTCACAAAAACATGTCCAAAGAAAGCACGTTGCTTCCATTTGACCTAGTGCTCTACCTTAGCAGTGCTGAAAAGCTGCAGTTATTTCTCTGGGTGGTGGTGTTCCACTTCCCCTTAATGATCTGCTCCGTCTGCCACCGGGAGTGTGTGGAGCTGCCATTCCAAACTGTTTCTCTTGTACGCGCTGTGAAACGCCTCACGGTGCTTATTAATGAGCAGCTCAGGAGCTCCACAGGTACATTTGCTCATTTTTCTTTTTTAATGATGAACACAAATTGATCAAAAATAAAGATAAATTAGGAAAATCCTTACACGCCTTGAATCCCAATCCATTTTCTCCGTTTTTGTCTCTGCCTTTCTAGGGGAGTTTGCTCAGTTTCTCCTTTTAACTTATTTTTTACAGCACAACTTTGCTCAGTGTTGTGCCTAACAAGCCCTTTGCTTCAAACTAACAGAAATTACAGTGAGCTGCCTGATGATGATGATGATGATTTTGTAAAAATGCATGTGCATCTGTCTTGCAGAAATGCTGCTCATGGATTCTCACTTATTCAGGTGGACAGTATGAAGGTCACCATGAAGGATATCTTACAAAAGGCCTTAAAGAGAAGGAAGGGATCACAGAGAGGCTCAGGTGGGTTATTTATCATATTTTCTAGAGGGTAGGGTGTTTTTCCATGAGCATATTTTGTATCTCTCTTTAACTGTTGTGAAAGGTGCCCAGGTTTTTTCAGGGAGTTTTGTGATTTTCACTCAGAAGCATTTCTGCACCCAGCTTTGTGTTCTAGACACAGCAGAGGAGCTGCAGCATGTTTGCTGCAGAGCAGCATTTCCACTACCGCAAATATTTATTTATGATAACAAAGCCATTTGCATTCGAGTCCAGCTCGTGGTAATTTGAGATGATGGGTGGAAGTACAGGGAGGCAGTCCTCAATAGAATTCCTATACTTTTAATTTATGTACAAAAACGATGCTTAGTATGAGTTTAAATAATTTAAAGGATTCATCGTTACTTGTAAGGAAAAAGAAAAATTTACTTTCTGCAATGTTGTCAAAATAGTATTATTACAGTTAAGACATATCAACATTTATAAAAACAGAAATGCAAGTACTGTAAATTTTCTTTTAGAGCAATGCTTTTTCAGGGTGTGAAAGTGTGTTAATGTATATGTTAGTATATATATTTCAAAAGTATAAGGCTGAGAGGTCTTTCCAGCAATGAGAAATAATTATTGTGAGAAATTGCACCGAGTCTTGTCACACAACAAAGGAACTTTAATATAAACCTAGCTGTATACTAGGTGGAGATAAGGATCTTGTCTTTGTAAATGAATGAAACCTCCCTATATACTCTTAGTTTTAACTATGGGAAAAGAAAATAAACCCTGTTCTCTGTAGAAAAAGAAGTTCAGTGCAGTTTTTAAACGAGTGTATAATCTGTCATGGATTTAATTAGCTATCTTCAGATGAGAGCTGAAGTTTTAATAAAAGTTAGAAGAGATAACACAGTGAAGGACACGGATGAGCTGTCTCAAGGCCATATTCCAAGGGAACGATAAGAGCTGTAAAAAATGGCAGAGGAGAGCAATTGAATGAAGCAATGAAAATCTGATTCTCGTAAAAAAAAAAAAAAGAAAAAAAAGGGGGGGGGGGGGTGGGGGGGTTAGGGGTGTTGCAGGGAGAGCTGCTGGTAGGGGGGGTTGTAGCTGAGCCCCGGCAGCGGCCGCAGCGATTTGGCAGCTGCCCAGGAGCCATCGGTCACCCCGGGCTGCGGCGGCCCCGCCAGATGTGGCAGCGGCTGATGCCAGCTGACTGCGCCGCTTGAGAGCCGCTCTCGGGATGCCCGTCGCTGGCCACAGAGATGGAATTAAATGATGATGATCTTCCCACAAGTTGGGAGAGGAAACAATGCATATAAATCTTGATTTCATCTCAGCGTGAGAAGTCTTTATCCATCATCACTCATAATGAACAAGTCGTTAGCCACGATGAATGGTGGTCTGCTTTTTTCAAACACCTCTTTTGTTCACTTTTTGGGTGACTTTTATTTATTTCCTGGGGTCAGATTTCTCTTCCCTGAAGGGAGGTGGCTAAAGGATTCACTTAGCTCCCTCTTTAGGGGACTTTCCTCCTTCACAGAGCTGATGTTTTGCTCTTTGTCCATTTGAAACTGGGGTTTGCTTTTATTCTGTTACTTTGTTGCTTTCATGGTTGCTACTTTGTTGCCCTTTGGTTTGTTACTTTGTTGCTTTCATATTGTTACTTTGCTGCTTTTGGTTTGATACTTTTGCTCAGTAGCTTAGAAATTGAATGAGCCTGTCGTTCATTCATTCGTTCAACTGATACCTTCATTTCTGCTGTCTTGTCACTCCTGCTCAGAAACCTTTCTCCTACCAGGATGTGTTAGCATGTATGTATCATCTTGGGGTTTTTTAATTATGCAAGAAATCATTTAAATTTACTTCTTATAAATTATCCATGTGACATCTCACCTCTTTGAGATCACAGAATCATAGAATCATGATTTGATAGAATCAAGATGTGAACAGCATCCCTGCTGTGGATGTAACCACAGTAGAAGTTATGACTAAAAATGTTTCAATTACTGATGGGTATATTCACTTTTGAACATGTAATTGGATTTCCTGGAATAGTTGGTGGTACTTGCCCATTTCAGTTTAAGCTTGTGTGTGGATATGTCCTGAATTGGGGCCTGCAGTTGTGAGCTTCATGAACTGGAGCCACTGGGAGAGGAGTCTGCCCTAGGGAAAGGTTTCTCCTTCAATTCCCATATTACTGAATTTCATCATTTTTATTCTTTTTTTTATGTTGCTGACCACTCATGATGCATTTTTTAAATTGTTGTGTAAAACTGACACATGGGTGAAGGGACTTCTCAGGTTAGGTATTTGTGTATTAAATGCGTAAATCACAAATTAAAACTTTTTTATTAAATTTTTTCCCCTATCCAAGACTTCCCCATTACTTCCCCTGTCCAAAACTGGTCCATTGGCCAGCAGGCTTTGCATGGCTGGGGGGGTCTGGCCTGCGTCTTTAGAGCAGCTGAGATCTCAGCTGTCTGCTCAGAGGGTCCTTTGCCCCTGGCTGGGCAGGAGCTTGGCACGGCCCCGGTGGGCACAGCTGGGTCTGGGGATGCCACCACAGGGCAGGGGGAGACTGGAGCTGGAGCAGAACAAGGTCTTGTCATCCTTCCCCAGCTACCCCCAGGTTCTTCCCATCTGCAGTGCCCGTTCCTCTTACTTTCACTGCTTGATGTGCAGATAAATGGAATTTTAGCTCAGACTATTAGTGCTCTGGGGCCTGGCCATTGTACTTTGAGTCATTATGAAGCAGTGGATCAGGATGTCAGTCCTGAATAAAAGATAAGACATAATTTAGGAAAAGTATTTCTTCTCCTTCAGCAGCGCTTCCCGTTAAGTTGGTCGTTCTGAGTTTTAAAAAGTACTAAACAAAAATAGACTGAACATGTTTATTTAAAGCTTTTGTAATAGTTTAGTAAAGCCAAAATGCCTGAGAACTTTTCTACACATTTTCCATGTGCCTCCAGAGCAGTCTTCACAGGACAAATGAATTTATTATTTATTTACAGCTTATGCTGTTTTCAAGTACTTGTATAAGAAATTGGTTTCTGACCTATTTTCACCACTGTCTTACGTGACATTTTTCAAATTGGTCCCATTCTTGTAGGAAAATGCAAACCTGGGTTGGCTGTTCTGGGTGAGGAGGAAATTGAAGGGTTTCTGTTGCATAGCCAGGAAGGGGATGTTCTAGTCAAAATCCTCAACTAGTTTTCTGTAATTATTTTATTCAGCCCCTAGTCTGCAGCTTATAAGTAGGTTTTTCAACAAGCAATTGGGTGACAGGTCCCTGAATATCCACATGCCGTGGTCACCTCTGTGGGTCTGTGACCTTCTGAGCTTCTCTAGTTTTGAGTTGGTTAGAAGTGCCACTGCCACCCTTGCAGCTACACCCTTGCCAGCCTCCTGGAGCTCCAGGCTGATAATGACCCAGAAGATTCCCCTGAGGAGGGGTCTCACAACCCAGGTTTTGTGTAGCTGTGCTGTGAGCCACGCCTGGAAAAAATATCCAAGTGTTTATTTCAAAATCCCCTTTGTGGAAAAGAGTAAAGCTGAATAAAGACCTGACTGCAATTTGACTTCAAGCCAAAGATTATTTGTTGAAGGAAGATACAGGTCAGTAGAAGGAGCCAGAAGTGGGGTGCAACCTTTGTTTCATAGAAAGCAGCGTGGAAAAAATGAAGGCAATGTTGTGATTGCACCTGGCTCTATTTAGATCCCACATCAATAACATTACTGCAAACTGTTCAAACTGTTTCACATCTCCTTGCAGTTTCCCTTTCTTAGTGTCACGAGGCTTTTGCCTTAGGCATGTGAACTCTGACCATTCTGAAATAATAATTTTGGAGTCAGTCAGGAGGAAGCGCAGGTGGTAAAACAACCTGTGTGTGTTCCAGCTGAGAGAACCACGGCCCTCAAGTCGTTTAGTAGAGGACACGGCTGGACTGAAGCAGAGCTTTGGGAGCCCCGTGACCTGTCCCAGCACGGGCAGCAGCAGGGGGTTAATGGGAATACTGCATCATCTCCCACCACGTGCCCAGATAACCAACTGGAAGAAGTGCATGGGAGTGGCTGCAAGTTAGGGAGAAGCCCAGTCAGTGCTACATACTGGGGAAGATAAATCTGCAGAGGAAATCGTTGAGGCAGATGTTTAATTAGTTGGAGTCAGGCTGGATAAATCAGGATAGGAGCTGTCTATGAGCTGTGCTTGTATGTCTTCCTCTTCTCTGGGCTGGCTTCATTGTCTTTAAAAACTAACTGTTCTTTTTGCTTAGGAGAGAAGCAGCAAAAGCAGCCATATAACCTCCCTGTTATTGTAATGGATTCCCTTGTGTACACTCATAAAATAGAAAATGTAATTGATGTTTTCTTATGGTAATGAAAAATAACTAAGTAGAACACTTTATCATCCATTTGTTTAACCTATTGCATGCTCAGCAGCATGTATTGCACATGCATATTTTACATGAGAGCTGGAAATAAAACACTCTGGGTTGTGGAATGAGCTCCTGGAGGAGACTGGTCTAATCCAGCCATGGACCACCTTGAGGGAGCCTCGGTGACATCTCTCATGCCAGAGAGTTTTCTCAAAACAGCCAGAATGGGGAGAAAGAGACTAAAGATGGGGCATGTCCTGACCATGGTGGGTGCAGCAGGGAGGGGAGAAAGGCTGAAAGCTCCAGTCAATGCTGCAGGGACCGTCCTCTGTGTGTGGAGAACCCCAGCAGCCATCAATACTTTAAGGATGCTTTGTATGAACTTGCCATGCCCAGGTCTCTCTGAGAACGTTTTTGAACATTGAGCGCTCCAGCAGCTGGTGGTTTAAATATAAAATGGGTCTGCAGCTTGGCAGGTCTGCAGGAAGGGAATTGCATGCAGGAAATCTTGAGAGTAAGAACTTCTTGTTCTTCCTGAATTTCTCAGTGGAAATGTCAGATATGGTGCTGTCTGGATTTGGGACACATGGAGTCTTGAAAAGTCTTTTTAGAAAGTGAGATTTGGGGTTCATGTTGTATAGCTGTAAAATACCATTATCAAGATAACTTGATTTGCTTTACTGCCAAACTGTTTCCTTACACAACCAATTTCATGTGTTTCTGCTGGTCTTTTACTGATACTTACCCAGTTAGCCTGGGAGTTTGGGTTATGGTGGATGTACATTTTAAATCCAGCCTTTGAGGAAGGCTCTGGGTTGGACCAAGGAGAGCTCAGTTTGTCCAGGGTGAAGTGCAGAGACCCTCGTGTTCTCACAGCACAGCAGAGACCAGCTCTGGCAGCATCCCTCCGTGTGCAGTGGGCAAGCAGGTCTTACCAGGCTTTTTATATCTGCACTAAGGCATTCAGGATTTTATAGAGAATATGTTTGTGTGGCTTACAATTTCAGGAACATAAGACAGATGATGACTTCATTCTCGATACTCTGTGTATCTCGATGCCATGGTGATTCTCAAATTAAATATGTGCAGGAACTATATGTACACTAGGAAGTATCTCCCTCGCCTTTGAGCTGCTTGTTCCTTTGGCTCCTCAGCAAACACATTCTCAGGGGTGCCCGTTGCCTTCTGCAGAGCCTGCCTGAATGGACTGTAAATACTAATGGAAAGTAAATAGGAATGCAGAGGGAATGTGTGCAGAGGCTTTGTTTTCAAACAAATTAAGCATCGATGTCAGTATATAAAAACCAAAAGTTCTTAAAAGCAAATGAGAGACAAAACTAAACAGTGTAAAATGCTGAAATGTTAGAAGAACCCTGCCTGTTTCTGGGCTGTGTCAGCCTCTCCTCACTCGACATGTCTTGTGAACAGAGAAGCCTTGTCTGATTAATCTCGGCTGATTTCAAGTAGAAATTCTTTGCAGGGGGAACATGCTACTGATTATTATTTAATAGCTGCTTCAAACTGCAAACATCCCTGAAGCAGAAATGCTTGGTCCTTTTAAGAACAAACTGCTGTACAAGTTTAATTGTTATAAACAATACCTTCTGCCAACATTTCGCAGACATGACCTGTATTTTCCGTAGGTTAGAGGGAGAGTTATTAACTTAGTATTCTGTTCCGTTTGGAGAAAGACTAATACTTTTTCTATAAATGAAAACAGCTGCTTTACAATAACATTCCAGTCCCTAGCAGCTGTCAACTAGTGCTTTTTGCATTTTTTAAAAGGTGCAAAGTGACCAAAAATAGTCTAAAATAATCTTACTAGGCTGGCTAAGTGTATTATCTCACTGTCACAGGAAGCTGAATAATAAGGAAAGAGGAAAAATTCAAGAAACAGGGATAGGACATAAAATTAAAAGCCTCCATATCATATTTTAGTCTCAACAACAGAATCGAAGGAATTATGGCAGCAAAGGCCGGTTAAAATAATCTGTTCCATCACCAAGTAACTGGCAGCACAACAAACCCCTGTTTTGGAGGGGTTTATTATTGCTATGTCTCAGAGTTGTTCACACGGAGCTGTTAAGTTCTCCTTCAGAACTTTGGGAGCAGCAGCTCCAAACAGAGAGTGCTGCTGCAAACCTGGGGCTCATCTCCCATTCAGAAAGAGACTCAGGAAAAGAGATCTGGGGTTGGCTGGAAAATTCACTTTCCAACATATCAGTCTCAGCCCCACTTCTAGTGTCAAATCTCATGTCTTAAACGTGCTTCTGAATCTGTTTATAAACACATTTTATTCAAAACTTAGCACAGGAGATAAGCAAAACCTGCAATCCAAAGATACTATTTGTGTGAAATCCACTTACTGTGGAGCCCCGGCCGGGCCCAGGGGAAATCGCAGGTGCCCCGGTGCTGAGCGCTCTCGTTCCAGCCTCTCCCACGATTGTTCTATTCCTGGAGTGTCTCAGCAGTCATGTTTGTAAATAGTTGGTCTTGATGCTGTGGTGCCGTGTTTGATTTGTCTTGCTCCTGCCTCCCACGGGTGCCAAGGGGAGCTGGTGTTCTGAGGAGCAGGAAGGGGCTCGATGCTCCCTGTCCCCGAGTGGCAGGGAAGGGTGGTGGCTGCAGGGACGGGAGGCTGACGGTGAAGAGGCACAACAGGAGCCTTTTACAATGAGTTTTCTCCCTCCATGGAGCAGGTGGTCTTCAGTGGTGAAGGCAGATAGATCTCTGTGGGGTCCTCAGCAAATCTGGTGCCTGGAGCAAGGGCCCAGGGTCACTATTGTGTGTGCAGAACAGCTCTCCTGAACCTACACCTGAGATTTGAACATGGAACCTGCTCCCCATCATCTCCACATCTCTGTTTTCATTTTAAAATTATTGAAAATTAGGTCTGTAGAGAAATGTAACACTGTGCCTTTTAGAAACATCCCTAATAACCCCCAAAGCAGAGTATAGCTCTTGTAAGTTCCTGAATGGATTCAGCTCCTTGGACTCATGAGTTGGTTCTTGGCAGTGCTGGGTTGGACTCGATGATCTTAAAGGTCTCTTCCAACCAAAATGATGCTGTGATTCTGTGGTTGTCTTGAGAAGGTGGTGGCTCTCCTGTCCAAAGGGTGGTTGCATGTGGCAGGAGAAAACAAAGTGTGGGGAAAAGTGCTAATTCTGAGCATCTTCCAGGTGATACCTGCTCTCCCAGTTCATAATGGACTCATGATGGGGGTTATCAGAGTGTTGGAAAGTGCAGGAGAGGAGGAACTGTCAGGTTGCGGGTGTTAAGGCTGGGAAGGAACCATTGAACTCTGTCCTGATGCAGGCCAGGCACTGATGGCTGACTGGGACTGGGCTGGCTGGGAATGGAGAGTCCTGCTTGGAGAGCTGCAGGTCCCACCTGGGTTTGCTCCTTCATCCCAGTCTTGTAGCAGGGGGAGTAGGACCAAAAAAATGGCTGGAAAGGGGTGTACACGTGTGTATTTTTATTGCGTGCATATAGTTATTTATATGTATAAAAGGAGAATTAGGAAGAGAAAAGAAACTGTAAAACCATAGCCCTGTGGTTAAGGCGTTTTTAAGAGATGAATCACAATTAGAATAAACTGTCATTAAAGTTTGATACTGTCACTGAATGATGGTAACAGGAGTTTAAATTTAAAAGTAAATATGTTAAGAGTAGGCGATGCATATGTTTGCTCTGACTCTTTAGGAGATGGAAGCCCTAGCATCTGTGACAGTGAAAAGCCAATTAATTTATATTTCCATGTGTTTACATACGTGCTTTTCTGCCTAATGGTAGTTGGGAGCTTCTTTGGCTTCCAGTGCTTTGTTTTGGATAATTACAGCATCCCTGCGGAGTCTTGAGCCCCCAGTCATGAACGGCTTTACCTGGGAATCCTGCACAAGTCCTGATTTTCCTCGCAGTGAGCTGTTTGTGTTAGCAAGATTTAAATTAAGGAGAACATCAACGTTTGCAGATCCTTGGTCAGGGCTCTCCTTGTTGCTGTCCCCCTGGCACCAAAGGTGTAAGCACAGGGTGTACCCTGCTTGTCCTGCTCTCCCTGTTTGGGGTCCTGTGGCCTCCCCTCAGCCCCTGCTGAGCTGTGTGTGGGTCCCTTTTGCTGTGCCGTGATGTGTGTGAGGGAGAGAGGAGGGATCCCTTGCTGCTGGTTGTTGCAGCAGATTTTCCTGGGCAGGATCAGTGCATGCAGGGTGAGCCCCTCTGTGCTGGGGAGGGTGTGATGGAGCCAGCTTGAAATGATTTCCTTCTGCCTACAAACTCCATCCCCGTTCTGCAGCAGTAATAATTTCTTTCAGCAAGCCCTTTCTCACCAGCCTGCTGACACTGAGCAGGCACAGCCAGGACAGGGATATGGGTGTGTGCGGGGCAGTGTCAGGGAGAAGGGTTGTGAATAGTTTGTCAGAGTAAAACTGCTCGTGAGACTCTGGACATCAGCCTGAGTGGCTGAGGAAAAATTTTCATGCTTAGCCTCTGAAATGAAAATGAAATATTGAACTGAGTCTATTTTAGAGCCATTGGTATTGAAATCATACCTTTATTGGTGATTCTGGGTTGGTAATAAAGCTGTAATTTATGTGACATTTTAAATTCCACAGTTCGGTGTTTGGATGATGGAGATTTTTTTGTTTATTTTATCCACTCTGGTGAAAGACAATACTGCTGGTGCACCAGGTACATTCATGGGACCTTCTCCTTCCTGCTGGGGTGGTTGTGCTGCCCCAGCTGCTCGCCTGTCACTGACAGCTGTAACCAGGGGAAAGCCCCTCTCGCTGTATAATCCAGGTCAGGGAGGTAGAGACCTGGTGTTGATCTGCACCACGAGCAAGATGGTCAGGCTGGTGGGTTCCAGGGAGCAGGAGGGTTGGGGGTGTTGACTGGGGGATCCCCTGCCCCACCAGCCGCCCCACAGCTGCTCCCCAGCATCGCCCCTTAAATTTGTGATTCAACAAAAATCTGTACGTTGTATTTCTGCTAGATGATCATTACGTTGTAGATCAAACAAGATGATTTCTTCTCCCTTCAGCTGTATTTAGAGCTGCATTTTGCTAATGCAGAAAGAATGTGAGTCTGTGGTACAATTAAACACAGCCCTGGCGTTCCTGTGCTGCAGGGGCTGCTCTGCTGCCCGTGAACCTCCAGCTTTCCTGCTCCACAAAAAGCAATGCATGAATGAAGTGTTTGTTTCTTTTTAAGGAGCTTTTGACTAAATTCTTTAATTTCACTGGCTGTCAGGGTAGTGTTAAGTAAAATGGGTTTGAACTGCTGTAGTTTTTGTGTACTGGACTAGATGTCAGAAACCTTTGCCATCACTGGAAATTCTGTCACTCTGGATTTACTATCTGTTTCCCACAGCTGAATTCTTAAGCAGTGTGATTTAACACCTTGGCTCCCCATCAGCCCGGCCTGGCATTTATTTGAATGCATTACACCACTGGTTTCCATAAACTATTTTACAATTGTTTCATATAAATGACTGTTTATTTCTAAGAAAACCATCTGTATTTCTGTGAGAGCAGCAGATAACTGTATGTAAAATCCAGTAATGTCACAACAGTGCAAGTTAAGAAAAAACAGATTGGACTGAAAAAAAAGTCTCGTGCTCGTGCGTAATGTGAAAAGTTTGGGTTTGCTATTGAAATATCTTTATTTATTAACCAGTATTTGCATTTGTAATGATAAAATCTTTATTCCACTTCAGAGGTGTTGAGGGGCTTTGGGGATTTTTAACGGATAAACAGATTTAAGATGTCCTCGTTGCAGTAGGATTTGAGATGTAAACATTCTGGCTTTCCAGCTATTTCCTCTCAAACTGTTTACATATTTTCTGTTGTTTTATTGTCATTGCCAAGCACACAATGGAATCCTTGCCCCTTCTGTCATCTTCTAAGAAAAATCCTGCAGAAGGAGGCCTGAGACCTCTCTCTGTTCCCCGTTCTATGCTCTCGCAGCGTATCGATCCTCTCCTTGGCCAGCCCTCTTTGTTTATAGCCCTTGCCCAGAATTCGTCTCCTGGCCAGGGTCAGTGTCCAGCAGTGATGGGAGAGCTGGTTTTCCAGGGCAGCCCGTGCTGGGAGCTCTGCTGGAGGAGGCTCTGCCGTGGTTCTGCTCCCGAGGAGCATCCGCACGGAGCTATTTTAATTCCTCCATATGCTGCCCATGTGCTGGCAGAGGGGAGCTGGAATCCAGTAGTCTTACACTTAGCACGGCTGATACTTTCTGACAGACTATTTGAAATGATAGAAATACATAAACCTCCTCTTTTTTATGACCTTGTAATAGCTGCAACATATTTCCAGCAAATATTTTCTATAGCAATAATAAAAAAGTGATAACAAAAAAAAAATAAATATAAATACGATTTAAACTCAAAAGAAATCACACTTTCAAAACCTGAGGTCAGAGCAGCCAAGCAATAAATCATGTATCCTTGTGAAAGGAGAAACTTGAAATAGGGAAGTCCCACAGACGTCAACATTAAACGTTTTCTTTTACCTACTTTCCATCCTTCTCTAGCACGGGTGCTGAGGCAGCCTTACAGCTCCCGGCCTCACAGCATTGGCTGCCCCACTGGGGACAGGTCTTCAGCTGCTGGGTATTTTTGTTGGTGGTGGTGGTGATTTGGGGGGGGTTAAAATTTTTTTTTACTATTCTGCTGAAGTTGGTGGGGTGTGTACCCCATTCTGCAGCAGGTCTTGTGTTTGAAGATGTTCTCTCTTGTGGAGAGTTATCTGAGGAGCTGTGCCAGGAAAGTAAGTTTTAAAACTAATCCCTGAGCAGTTGCAAAGCTCTGTGAGCAGCCAGGAGTCACCCAGAGGTTTAGTAGAGGTCAGGTATGAGGATGCTGTGCTACTAAACGTGATGGATACACTGCTCATATCTGCTGCTCCCTTGCGTGTGGGTGGTGGCAAGTGTTTGTTGCAGGAGTTCAAAGGAGAGCCCAGAACACCTCAGCTTCCTCACCAGCCAAACTGGGAAATTGTAAACCGTACTTGTAGCAAAGAGCAGAATTAATAAATGATAGGCAGACAAGTGCAATATACCGAGGAAAACAACCAGCACAGCTTTTGTGGAGCAGGTTGTGCCTCAGAAACCCGTGAGCAGCCTTTGGGGGAGACCATCTGAATAGGGCTGATGTGTTTCGTGCTGCATGCTTAGATTTCCCAAAAAGATTTGACAAAGGCTCATAAAGCAATTAAGCTGTCACAGGAGGAGAAGGAGGATCTTCACATGGATTAATAATTGATTAAAAGACAGGAAACAAAGAATGGGAATAATGGCCCTCCGTTATTAGTAACTAGGTTACTGGTGGAGCTCCAGTGGAACTGGTGGAACCTGCATTGTTCCCTTAATGTAGGGCATGGAAAAGGAGGTGAATGCTGATGTGACAAAATGTGCTGTTGGTACAAAAGAGGTAAGAATAGTGCAAATAAAAGCTGTCTGTGAAGCAGTGCAGAGGTATCTCACCGTGCTGAGTGACAGGACAATAAAATGAGAGAGGGAATTCAGTGTCAATGAGTGCAAAATAATATACATGGTGGAGAGCAACTGTAACTATATGTATACAATGATAGGCTCTAATTACCTTCCATCAGTCAAGAAAAGCATCCTGGAGTCGTCGTGGGTAGCTCTGACCACCTCAGCTCAGCGCTTAGGAGCAGTCAGAAAGACAAATTGAACATTAGAAATTAGGAAGAAGGAAGAGAACAAACCAGCTTCTGGTCTGGAAAGACATGACTGGGTACAAGAGGTCTGTGAAGCATGTGGCAGAGGTGGCAAATTGGGAGGGGTTTATCCCAGTTGTTCCTAAGACAAGAACTACACACCCCAAAAGCAGGGGATTGGCAGTGACTCTTGGAAGCAAAAGGGAATTCTTTTTCTCACACAGTGCAATAAATTCTGGAGGTCAATGGTATGGAAATCAGAAATTCAAAAGTGTTTTGAACAAATGCATGGACCATAAAGGGAGCAGAAACCGCTGACAAAGAGCAGAGCTGGAGCTGGGGCTTTTGTGAGAGGTACAGGAGCTCCTGGGAGGGAGGTGAAGAGAAGGGATAAATAAGACACAGGGATGTGTTTTGTTGCAGAGACCAGCACTGTGAAGTTTTAAACCCTTTTGGGGGGTTTGTTTACACTGGTCTTTTTAGTTTAGATTTGACAACTCCACAAACATTAAGTATTGTACATATTAAATATACAAGTCTTATATTGCCCTGTTAGCTAATTTGGAGTGGAGCTGGGGTTTGTTTGGGTTTTGTTCAGAGCCTCGTTCTCTCTCTAAGTGTTGGTGTGTGTTTACTGTGCAGGTTCAACCCCTGACCGGGGTATTCTTCATTGCTATTGAAAGTTAATGGGGGAAAAATTGCATTCCAAACATTTGAACCCGTAGTAGCCATGGCTGAACTTAGTTGATCTCTGGTGATCGGTTCAATTTAGTTACGATTTTTAGCCATTAGGCTGGGGCTGAATGATGGTGATTTGGTTGAGGCCAAATGTCTGTAGAAAATTGGCTGTTTGATAAGAGCCCTGTTATCAGAGGGGGATACTTTCTCATTTACATTTAGATGAGTATTGATTATTTATTTACTCAGAGAAGTGAGATTCGTTCCCAATCTTATCTCTCTCGTCTCTGCTTGTCAGCAGAAAGAGAGATAGAGCTCCTGACATCAGCCCAAGATAACAGCACTTTGTAGTGAAGATAAAAGTTGGAATGGGCCTTTTTCTAGTCTTGACTGAAAGGATAAGTTTTAAAAATTAGAACTGATGGGTCATGCTTTCAAAACCCCATTCTGAAGGCTTTGCAGCTTAAATGGCAACAGAATTGGTTTGTTGTTAAGCTGATGGCCATTCGCCTGTTGTAAGAGAGCCCTTAATTTGATTAGGGGTGGATCCTTCCTGGGGCACCTTCTGTGGGTGCTGGGGGTGCAGTGCTGGGGGATGTTTGTTTGTATCCTTGGTTAATTCCTGATAAACCTTCCTCTCTTCTACCACCCTGTAATGCCTCAGGCCACCAGACCTGGTGGAGAAGGGGCCAGGCTGGTGGCTGGGGGGGGGCCTCTGGGGCCCCAGACAAACCTCTGCTGGGTTTTGAACAAAAAGGGTTTGCTCCAAGGTGTAGCCATTTCTCTTTCACCGTTCTGTGGCTCTTTCACACTGCTGCCTTGGTTCCCTCCTTCCTCTCCAGACACATGAACACTTGTTTCTCCAGCCCTTCTTGCCTTCACCCAGCAAGTGTCTCACTCTCCAAGAATTTGTGACAAAATTAGAGAATTACAAGAGGGGTTGGTGAGCTTTGTCTTCTGGGTGTCTTTCCCTGGTAACTTCCATTTTAACATACTGGGGGTGGAACATAATGCTCATGATTGCTCCAGTGAGCAGCAGTGTGAGAGCCCAGGGCTGCAGCCCCAGCCAGGTGGGTGCAGGACGTGCTGGATCCATGGTCCTCACCATCAGCTGGAGAGCTCTGCTTGGCTCGTGGGCCAGGACCGTCCGTCCCTGCCAGGATTTTAAAGGGTTATTTTACAACTGCACGGAGCATTTGCATCAGATTACAGAAATCCATAAAATCCAGCTCTGGTATTACCACTTGAAATTTTGTTGAAATTCCCAGAGCAGTATTCTGGTAGGAGACCATTAAATTACCTAATATTTCTGCTACAATGACATCATTTGAACTTGTGAGAGAAGCCTGGTAGTAAAACTCCTCCACAGAATCAGCCTAACATTTTTCATCTGTTGTGAAGTAGAGGTCATGTGAATGTGTACGGATATTTCAAATATGTTATTTAAGAACAGATACTCTCTAATCATTTACACATTTTAATGAATTTCTTAGTATTTTCTGTTTTAAAGGAGTAGCTGTATGGCTGGTTGCCTTGGTTTCTGGTTGTAGCCCTACTTGGTTGCTTTATTAGCAGACAGTTAATACAGTCTTGACACAAACTGGATAAAACAATTTACCTGATCACTGAATTCTTAAGTTGCACCAAATTGAAATCATCCTTTGGCATTGGTGTGATGATGTTGTAGGATCTTCCTCTGCTCTGAGTTTAGATGGTTTTTGGGGTGGGTGTGGGAGGGAGGCTGATGAGGACCCAGGGAGCTGGGACACAGTGATGGGTGCTGGTGGCAGCAGATCCTGGCCCTGGCGACCCTGAGGCTCTGTCTGTGGTTGGAGCACGTGGAGTTAGGGATGTGGTACAGGACATGCAGATGGGAACCACCAGCTCTGGGGGCTTTGTCATCCCTGGGTATCATTCGGAGGCAGTTGGGGAACCTCTGGAAGGTAGAAGGGACAAAGCAAGAGGGTTGTGCTGCCACTGATCCTGCTCTAAAGCCTACACCAGCTTTTGAATACAGATCGATTTACCACTTTGATATTTGTTTCAATTCAGTGTATTTTGCTTCTGCCTAACAAGCCAGGCCTCAGTTGATCTAATTTATTCTAGATTTTTAATCACATTTGCAGTGGCTGGGGGAGGCAGTGGTGCTGCTCACATTTGCTGTCCTGGTGTTTGTGCTGGGCTGCTTCTTGCAGCTTGTTCTGCAAAGGCTTCGAGCAGCTACACGTGCAGGGAGTGGTTGTGCTTCCCTCCCTGCCCTCAAACAGCCCAGCTCTGATTCTGCTCCCAGGGGCACCAGGAATAAGGGGGCTCCATTTTATGGAGAAATAATGTTCCACTTTGGGAGCAGAACACACTTGGGCCGTGCAGCGAGAGCTTCACGTGCTGCTGGGGAGACGAAATGAGAAGCTGTAATTGAAATTCTGCTGTAGTAAATTTAAAATTAATTGGCTAACAAATTCCATTTCTTAGGCATGCCATCTGAGGCTAAAATACTTAATTTTTTTATATGTTTTAAATATTTCATCATCTGCTATCATAATTCAAAGTCAGGAAACATTCAGAAATATTTTAAGTACTGGTAAAGAGGGAATAGGTTCTGTTATTTCAGTTCTGGTTGTTTTGTTACACTAAGACCTGGTTAAAGGTGCTTTGCATCACTTAAAATATTTTCAGGTGTCTGTTTAGCATTATTTTACCGGATTATACAGAAATTACAGAGCTGAGAGCTTTGCGTGCCCTTCAGCTCTCAGGTGTGAGCAGGAGTGGAGATCAGCCTGTGCTGCCTGGGCTTGGTGAGGACGAGAGCCCAGCTCCCTCCACCAGCTCCCACCTTTGGAAGGGGCTTTTCTCCTGCCCGGGGTCCCCAGTGGAGTCTGGCTGCCCTGAGCCACCTCCTCAGGTCCCCTCCTGCCTGGGTCTGACTTCACCTTCAATTGGATTCATTTTCATTCCAGTTAAGGCATATAGGCTAAGGATCCATTCAACTAGAGTTTGTTTTGTAAGTGCCCACAGAGAGGGCAGAGCAAAGGGGAGCAAACACACGGGGCTTTTTCACACCAGGAAAGGTGCCCAGAGAACACAGCATTAGTGGACACCAGGGGCTGGGCAGATGTTTCTCACAGCAGGTAGTTCCCCATCTTGCAGCACAGGCAGGGTGTTTATTTAGTGCAGGAAGGATACAGAAACATTGGACAGAAGCCTGTCAGGTGGCATTGTTAGACAGCTGAAGAATACTGGGATGGTGTTTCCTTGATAGGGCACTTCCCTTGGGCAAAGAGCTTTGAAACAAACACCTGCCTGCCTTGCTTCTAGGCTACGGGTTGTCTCGTGTTAGTTGAACGTGATAAGCCATCACTTTGTTAGAAAACAGATGATTTTACAAGTTACTTTATGTTTCAGGTCCTCAGTATCGACTGGAGAAGCAGAGTGAACCTAATGTCCCAGTAGATTTAGACTGTACCTTGGAGAGCCAGAGCACTTTGGAATTCTGCCTTGTCCGGGAGAACAGTATGTTTCCCCTTTTCACTTTTGCTCTTGTAAATTGCTTAAACTCACATAAGTTATGTATTTTGGAATACAAGCTCTACTGTCTGGGCAAGTAAGTTTTGACGAGACTCTCTTTCCTCAGGCACTTCTCAGTTGTGCCAGAACAATATTCCAGAGGGAAATGATGGATTTCATACCTTCAAGTAAATAGTCTGCATCCTGTTTATCACTTCATGATTAATCTTCCTCTGTTAAACTCTGCTCTGTAAAGTTATGACCAACCCTGAAAAACACTGGAAATATGAAACTTCTTCTGGTGCAGACATCGCTTAGTGGACGAAGGGGTTGGTCTGCAGTACACTCTGCCATTCCATGTGCCTGCAGGGGCACTGGTATTTTTCTAATAGAATTTAAAGAAATTAACCACACAGATACAACTAGAGCAATCTGATGATTTTTAAAGTGGTAGGCAAATTATATCCTCTCCAGCTATGCTCAAATATTTTTAATCTGTTACTGTTTTAATGGTCCTAATACTTCCTGATTTATTTCTTTACAAGGCATTATATGAAACTTTGGAAAAAACATTTAACGTTGACTTGTGTTTGTCCTCCATAGCATTTTGGTCCAGTTTTCTTTCCAACAGTCATGCTCTCAGTTTAGGGTTTTTTTCATTCCATTTTAATAAGCTGTAAGAGTGTTGATTGTGCTAATGAGGGAAGCAGTAGTGTTTGTGCTCTCAGCCAAGGCCACGCTCAGAGGGTTTGCAGCAAACAGTCACAGTAAGAGCCTGTTTTCAAGTCATAGAAGGGTCTTTTCTTTCTTTACAAAGGTTGGACCTTTCCATTATGCCTTTTGGCTGTAGCATTTCATATTTTATCCTGGAATGACAGCAGAGCATCCCCGAGGTAGCTCCTGGCTCCAGGAGCAAGGGGTAGACTCTGCTCCCATTGCAGACACAGCAGAGGTGGACACAGCCACCACCAGCTCTCTGGTGGTACCTCAGTGCTGGGCTGGGGTTAAGCACCCACAGCTCTGGCTGCTGCTCTCCATAGACTGGGACTTGCCCCTAAAATATTCTTGATGCTTATGATTTTCTTCATAAACTGGCTCTAGGAAGCCGTGGGAGAGCATGTGGCAGAAGGCAGCAGGGGTGCTGTGCCCGAGGAAATGCAGCCATTTGACCTCACTAATCAAGTTGTGCTCTTCACGAGCCAGGATTCCCTGACATCTGCATCCTGGAGATTATTTTTGTATCGATTTTTAATCTATGAAAAGATGCATCCTGGTCATACTTCCATAGGTTTTGCACGGTTTGATTTCAAATAACATTTCTTTTATCCAGGCTCTGTAATTAAAAGTATATTGTATATACTGCATTTTTAACATATTTTCATCACCTGTGGAGGATCCCTGCTGTGCCTGGTACCTCTGTCTACTGATACTCTTGGACCCCACAAGTGATAAGGTTCAGGTTGCACCATTGCTTTAATAGTAAATATGCTCTGAGTTTGTAAGTGGTTTAGCAGGGGGCATTCACTCTGCTCTGCATCAGTAGCAAGTGCTCCAGGAGAGCTTCAGAGGCCTCGTCTCAAAGTAAGTGTCAGTCATAACGTTGAGGGAACACTTTTCCCTCTCCCCAGAGTCCTTGTGCAGTGACTGCTCCTCTTCCCTCCCAGGCGAGGGGACACAAAAACAAGTTCCTTGACTTAAGATAGATCCCTGAGGCTGTCAGGTCATAAGTGCTCTAAGTTCTGATCTCTCCTGGCCCTCATTAAGCAAATTGACTGGTGCCAGTCTCAGAGCATGACCTGGAGCCCCTGCCAGGATGATTTCCCCATAACAGGGCTGGAGCCCAGAGCTCCCCGTGCTCCTGCTGCGATGGCGTCGTGTTGGTAGGTGGTGGCTTTTTGTCCTCTTCACAGGTCCTGTGTTTGCCAGGCAGTGCCTGGGACGTGGAAAGGGGAAGGCAAAACAGGACTGTGCAGAGTTCAAGAGCAAGCTCCTGCTTTAGTTCGTTCACGGCTGGCAGTAATCTCAGCAGAACAATAAATGCTTACATGAATTCTGCTGCGCTGGTAGGGAATGTTTTCTGAATTGATACCAAAACAAGGAGAAATCTGTTGCTTATAGTTTCTCCCCCAAAACGTGGGTGAATTTAGTGATCTCCATTGTCCCTGCCCGGGGATAGATGTGAGACACCCTTGCAGTTAACTCCCTGCACACAGAGATGTTCAAGGACAATACAGAGCACGAGACCAGCCATAATTCATGCATTGTGCAGAGCCTGGCTCCCCAGCACACACAAGAAATTGGATTCTGGAGTGTGTAAGGAGCTATCTTCTGGCGTGGCATTAGAATAGAAATATCGACAGTTTTGTGCTATTAATAAAGTAACAGCTTGAAGATCCTAACATCAAAATGAAACATACATTTTTGTGCATTTTGGTTTTATTTGAAATGCTCGCAGCTTAGATATGCCAGTAAGAAAAAACTCTGATGTGGCAGCTATTATTTGTAAATGTGCTCTTCATAGTCTCATATTCATTTATAAATACATATATATATATGATGCCAAACATCTGCTAGTAAAATAGCTGCCAGTTTCCTTTGGGCAAATAGAAAGTTTATGTTTCAGGGTATTAAATGAAACAGAAAACTTTCCATTATTAAGAAATATGCATGGAGCAATCCCCTATCTATCCAACATTTACTAATAGCATCTGAACTAATAAACTGTTTCCAGTATGCGGAACTTTTTAACTCGCACAAAGATTTATCTTTAAACTAAAAGCCTGCACTTTGTAATGTGAAATGCTTTTATGTGTAGTAGCAAACTGTTCATGGCTAATTTAGTTTTATTCTTACCATCTTACTTCTGGAAAGTTCCTCTTTCTCATTTTATCATTAGATAGTAATTAGTATTCAAGGGAAATTGGTCTTAATATATTAAAATTGGTTTAGTGCCTTTAGACCTGTACCAAAGCCAATGTCTTATTGGAAAATGTAATTGGAGACTCTGTGTATGTAATTAATTGTATTACAATTAAGAACTTTCATTAAGCAATATACTAGTACATTAAAGTAATAAGGGACATTTTTGCAATGCAGTTAACTTTAGATTTTGTTGTTTTATTGAGGAAATACAAGTTCACTTGCTCTTGGATAGGCTACACGTGGCATTCCAATATTCTGATATTACTAATGTGTCATTTTTATATATCCTCTAGTGCTTAGGGGTCCCTTTTGGGTAAGGTTCCTTGGTTTAGCTTCTCACTTATTGTCAGTTTTGCTTCCAGTGCCCGTTGTTTCATTGCTGTTTGTCTCATTGGAAAATGGGGATTTTCTGTGAGGAGATTGGACAGAGTTAAAAATATAACTCTGCATTTCACAGGAGTTCAAGTACTTGAACAAAACTGCTGTCTCTGCACTGAATCTGGCAGGTTCAGTACAGAAACAACTCTGATAAGGGAGGTTTTAAAAACAAAACAAAACACAGAAGGTGGTTCAACTGGTGTTTCCAGACTGGGAAATATGTCTGTTTTCTGGGTGACCATCAAATCTAGAGTCTGCAAAGTGGTGTCACAACTATGACTTCTGAGCCACCTCAGTGCTTCAACGTGGTGCCCATGGTGCCGTGCCAACCTGAGCCCTGTGTCACTGCCAGCACCAAGCACCTTCTACACCACACCCTGACATGGGGTGGAAGGACCAGCACCAGACATGGCAGAGCCAGGGTGTGGGGACATCAAGATGCTCCCTGTTGAGTTGTGCTACACACGGCTCTGTCCCTGGCTTGGGAACAGTGGAGAGGCAGCACGGGCTGCTCAACCAGCCTTTTCCTGCCCCATTCCTGGATTTTCCTACCCTGCTTCTCCAGTAATTAACCCCCCATCCTGGGCGGAGGGAAGTGCCCCCCTCATAGCTGTGCTGGACACTTCACAGGTTCTAGTGCCTTGTTTATCCCACACCTCACTCCAGCTTTTGTCACTTTCTTTGGCAAAGTAAATCTTAATTAGGTAGACTCCAAGGAAAACACGCAGAGGTCATTGCAGACTGAGTTTCTGTGTCATTATGTGAAGAAGGTTGTTTCTGGAATGGGAATCTGTTCCTCCCAGGATGGAGGTGTCTCTGCCAGCAGAGCCATATTGCTGGGTCGGCTCTTGGGCTAAATAATAGACCTGGAGCATCCACTTTACTTGATTGTCTTCCCAAGCAGAAGCTTTTACATTCAAAAGCCACACTGTGAGCTCCATTACAAATACCCTGACAGGCCTGTAAATATTTGACAGGTTTATTCACAGCTGCTTGCATGTGGAAAATATTTTTATGGTTTTTCCCCCAATCAGCTGGTGGAGATGGCTCTTCCCCCGGCTGCTGCTCGCCGAGCTGCGGGGCGAGAGCAATATGCCAAGTTCTGCAGTCAGGTTTTTCCCTGCAGGGCATTTCTCTCTGTTGTTACTGATATTACTGCTATTATCCCATGCACCCTCAGGGGTCCGCGTGTCTTGCCATCTTTAGACAGATGATCTGTTTTGATGGTGGAGCTCCTGGCTGCTCTCCCAAGAGCAGCAACTGTAGAAATTCTGTAAACCTGAATCCATTCACAAAGCTTCATAAAACAAAGTCGGCAGAGGTTACAGGTACACGGAGGGGCTGAAAGGCTTCCAGGGCAGGGTCCCTCTGCTTGGCTGCTCCGGCCATGGCACGTGGTGCTCCTGCCGTTCAGGTACTGACACAGTAGTGCTCACTGTTACAGTGACAGTTCTTACCCCTGGATGTGATCCAGCAGGCTGTTCATTTTCTTTCTAATACTCTTAATTTGGGTGTGTGAAATCTGAGAGGACTCAGCTTCATAGTAGCTGTGTAAGGTCAGAACGTAGTGTCCCCACATTGCCAGTGATTCTGTGTGGACAGGGAGGTTGGAGCGGTTTGGGGCCAGGCAGGGAATGCCTGCAGCACACCGGGTCACTCTTGAGCTTGTGAAGTGCTTTAAGGTCATTTTGCAGGAGATGTCGGGGTGAGGTTAATGTGCTGCTGTTCTTTGTGTTGTTTCTGAAGTTGTTATTGCTACCAGGTCAGTTTGTTGGTGCTGACACTTCTCTAGGTGTGCATAAACCCCTCTGTACAGGGTGCTGCCCGATGCACAGAGCTGAGAGTCTCATCACCCCACGTCAGAAACAGCTTGAGGAGATGGCTTCTCTGAATGCTAGAGCAGGGATTCGTTAGAGACAGCACTGATGAACCCCAGGGTTCCTCCTCACTCTCGCTAGCAGAGAGCCCTCTGGACTACTTGGGTCCACACCGTGGAGCCAGCCCTGGGGTCATTCCCTGCCTGTCCATGTCCCCATCTGTCCCCAGCCCTGTGTCTGTCTCTGCCCCCAGCCCTCATTTCCCTGCAGGCAGGTGGGTATCACAGAATGGAAGGGGCTGGAAGGGACCGTGTGGTCCCACCGTGCCATGCCCTGCATCCCCACACCATCTGCCCTTGTCACCATGTCCTGCTGCTGGGAATGAGGAGGCATTTCACTGGTTTCCATTGGTGGAAGGGGGTCCCAGTTTGCTCTCGACAGTGGGGCAGCAGTGCCACTGCCACCCTCCTGCTGGGCTGGCAGGCACCGCCATGGCACAGCGCTTCAAGATGCTTTTAAGTGCACCAAAAAGTTTGACATATCTTGGTGTATCTTTGAAGTACTGCAGCTGAGGGTTTGACATGATACATTATGATAATCCATAGTATAGAGACATTAACACACGGGTCTTTGACAAAATACATTGTAATGTCTCTGAAGGAGCCATTACAATTTATCTTGTCATTCTGGAGCATAGAGTGGTTGCAACGTTGAGATGGCTCTGCATAAATTCACATGTAGACTGTTTCATTTGATTTTTGGAATTCTTTCAAGTTGAATGGCACAGCCCAATGGGCAGGTTAACCCTTTGCTGTTCCCCATCCCCAGGGCAGGGTCCCCAGTGGGTGTTGGAGGCTGTGGTGTGAGAAGCTGGCGTTGCCCACTTGCTGTGCGCAGGGTGGGAGCTGGTGTGACTGGGCTGTGAAATGTGGATCTCCTGCATTGTGCTCTCGAGATGCATTTTGACTCATTGAACAGCCAACACTAACCTTCCTTTGATGCAGACATGAAAGATACTTATCATAAACAGGGACATTTGTTACTGAACTAACAGCACAGGGAACAGCACTGCATGTTCTCCTGGGGGTTTTCTCTCTCTCACCTACTTTTGTCCTGCTTTTGGCCACCACCCCAAGGTTTCCTATGCAGAAGCAAGTGGCCTGTGCTTCTGCAGCTCTGAATGCCCCGGTCAGCAGGGACCCTGCTTCTGCACCAGCAGTGTGTGCCCAAGACCAGTGCTGGGCTTTCCTCCCTGGAAGCCGTGGCCTGTCCTGGTGAACTGTCCTCTTGTCATGGGGACGCAAATGTGGAAACTCGCCCCAGCTTCCCAGGGAGCCGAGGTCCCTGCACGGGATGGGGATGAGGATGGGGATGGGCAGCCCCAGGGAGAGCTCAGCATAGGAAGTGTCAGTGCTGAGGCTGTTCCCACTGTGCAGGTCTCCAGCACAATTAATACAAAACATCTGACAACTTCTTAGGCTGCTCTGCAGGAACTTTAAGACCTGTACTAAAATTCCATCATCTCATCTTTCCATTATTAAAATTTCAGCAAAATAGAAAGTTTTCATTAATCTCCTGCAGCAAATTTAGTACCCTGAACTGGCAGTTGATTCAGCTTTTAGGACTACATTAGCTGGGGTATTAAACAAAACGTGTCATTCTTCGATATCTTCTGTAAGAAGCTAAATCAGTTTTCAAACATATTTATACCACTTTATCTAACAGCATCTGAATGATCATTTAGAGCTGAGATGCTTTATTAGCAGCTGGCATAGAAATTAGTCTGCGCAAAATTATATATCACATTATAGTAATGTTTAAATTGGTGTTAATCCAACGTCATAAAATGTAAAAAAATCTTTAAAGTGCGTTATATTTTTTCAGTAATTGGCATTTTGGCTTAATGAGATGTTACCTTTTATAAAGCCGGTACCTGCAGTAGTAATGAGAATACTAATTAGTAAATAAAGCACAGCTTCGTTACCGCGGGGCTGGGAGCAGAGTGGCCGAGGTGTCAGCAGCGCTGCGGGGAGGGGCCACAGTCACACCCCACCTGGGGGACACTGAAGATTCTGGGGACAGCCCCCAGCAGGCTCCCCCTGGGGAACAGGCTGTGGGGGTCCTCGCCGGGATCCCATCAGGGATGTCTGTGGTCCAGGGGTGTCCATGTGACACGAGAACCTGCCATGGGGATGTTGTGCTGCCTTTCACATGGGACACAAGCATGTACCGTGGTGTCCTTAGTGAATTAGTGATTTTGTCTTTGGGTGGAGGGTGAGAACTTCCCCCTCCTCTGAGACGTGAGCGTTTTGTTCCCATAAAGCCGCCTGCAGAGGTCCCGGCCGTGCGCGGTGGCTGGAGCGTGTGCCGTGGTTTAAACCTCTCGTTCATTACTGTTGGCTTGTTTTGCAGGTTCAAGAGGAGAAGAGGTCTCGGAGGAGGACCCGCAGATCGATATCGCTACCGTGCAGGACATGCTCAGTAGCCACCATTACAAGTCCTTCAAAGTCAGCATGATCCATAGGCTTCGATTCACCACTGATGTTCAGTTAGGTAAATCAATCCGTGCTGTGACGCTTAGGAAAATGGAAGGGCTCAAACCTTTGGCCATCTCTAATAGCCGACTGTCCGTCTCGGGTGGTTTGAAGCAGTCATTACCATGTCGGTCCATTCTGTTGTGGAGAACATCACTGGAAAGTGTTGCTGGCATTTCAGCAGTTAAAAAAATTGCTTTCAGTTGAAAATACTTCAGTATTTTTATTACCCACAATCAGCTAGCACATGTTTCTGCTGAAAGAAGGCCATTATTTAATGACCTCATCTCTTTTTTTTTAATGTAGGCTTCCTAATGGAAAGCTTCTTGCCAACTGTTTTGTTATTTTTAAGTGAGGCTACGCAAAATCAGGAACAATTCGGTTTTTCCTTTTCTGAGGCTGAAAGATTTTAATGACCAAGTGGAAATCTGAGGTGGAACAAAATAAAACTAGCATTCTCTAAAGGTTTTATATTGTCCTTATTAGCTTTCTGAATGCTTTTGAAAACCCGAAGGCCAAGGGATGACAGAATCTTGAATTATAAAAGCCCCATTACTGTTTTAAAATGATTGAATGGCTTTTTATCTTTGTGTTTAAATTGTGAAAATTTGATTAATGATGCATTGGTGGGTGACCTGTGACATTCCTGCAAATACCTTCCATAAAGAAATGATTCAGCAGTAAAATATTAAGTGTCGTAATGTTTACAAAATACATTTACTCTGTAGAATTCAGTAGAATTGTTAAACTGTACGAGTTGCAGTGTTATTGTCACTACAGTCTCTTCATTCTCCCATCCTTAAGCACATATAAAAGTCTGTCTCAGATTCTTGCAGAAGAGGCTTCCTTAGTTTATTTTGACCTGTCTTGTTAAGGAAGGATTTATTTGCTGGTGCTGGAGCAGGGCAGTGCTGGGCATGTTTTCTGCTTTTGAGCAAACTATCTGGGTGTGATAGTTTGCTTCCAGTGAAGTTTGACTCACTGTATCTGGAAAGTGTCAGAAATGAGAGCTTGAAAAGGTCATGACAGATCACTAAAGATAAATGGTTAAGGGAGAATAGCTGTTAAATGAAACAAATGGCTTAACTTGTGCAGCAGTGAAGGAGCTGACCCTGCCCAGTAGTGTAAGGACCATAAAATTTCCCTCTTACAACAATCTGTGAACTTGTATATTTTTGGTGGCAGCACACTGACAATGTAATTGCTGTAATCTAATTACTTTTTAAAAATCAAAGAAAACCACAGCGGAGTATTCAAAGTTTGGGCGAATGCAGAACATCAAAACCTTTAAATGAAGTCAAAATAGTGTGTGTTGCTGGGACTTCTCCTGAATATTTTTAAGATATTAAAAGAGTGATGCTGGTAAAATAATCACTGAGGTGCTATTTGGCTGAGGACTGGGGGGTGTCACTGTGTCCATCTCCTGCCAGCGACAGACTGCTCCACACCATCTGAGAGGTAAAAAACTCTCTGATGTCTTTTCATCACTCATCAGTAGTGGTGGTTTGGGAGCTATTCAGCGTCAGTTTAACGATGGCCAGTTGCAAAGGCTTTGGAGCATTTTTATGTCATCAGTTTTATGTAGCAGCCAGAGCAACAGTTTTTCTGGAGGACACAGAGTCCCAAATTGCCCCGTATGGACAGCACCGATGGTGGGTAGCTGGGCAGGAGTGCACCAGCTGCCAGGCTGGCTGAAATGTGGCACAGTGGTGGCACTGGAAATAGCCATGGGGTTCCAGTTTCCCAGAAAACACAGAAGGATGTTTACATGTGACAGACCCCAGGAGTGGTGGAGGGAACACTCAGCGTAGCTCATCTTCATGCTCTGGTTTTCTCTCCAGTGCACAGAGCAGGCAGAACAGTGTGAGCTGGGCTTGGGAGTCACTATTTGCATGCTGGTACTTCTTGAAGGGTTTTAGCGGTTTTGAGGCCCGATCACTGAATTTGAGGCAACGTTTACTGAAAATATTGGAGTAAGCTTGGTCTTCTGTATGTCATGCATAGTTCTAGAGCAAAAGTGATACATAAATGACCGTGGGAGGAACAAGCACCTTTGGATGATGGCTTTGTTACAGTGGGAAGCTTTAGCTGTAGCAGGTTGAGGGCTGGGGGGTCGTGTTTTAGTTCATATCAAGATAATGCACATGCTCTCAACATTTTTATGAAGGTTCTATCATGTTGTGAAGGAATGAGACACATTTGCTGGTGTATCACATTAGCAGAACTCAAAGAGGCATATTGTCTTGGAAATGACTGCTGGCAAGTGCTTCGGGAGAGGGGGGGCAGCTGCAGACCCCAACAAAGGAAGCAGGAGCAGAGCAGTGCTACCAGACTCGTACATCGATGACATTTCTTTCGATAAAATGAATGAATTTTAAAAATTGTAGAAGAAGCATTTTTACTTGGTTTTTGAGTATGACTAATTTGTGCTGCGGCGCAGAGCCTGCAGGAGCCACATCCATAACACTGTTTTGATTTTAGGTTTCAACACTTACAGATTGTGAGAACAATAACACAGCAAAGACAACATTCTTTGTCAGTGTGCTCTCTGGATGTGTGTAAGCTTAAGCTGGTGATGTCGAGATACAGAAATAATGGATGAAGTATACAGCAACAATTTGCAGATAAAAATAATAGAAGTTAAAGTGTATTTTACATGATAAAAAAAAGATGAAAGAGGAGGAAGTCTGTTACATCTGAGATGGTTACAAAATCCATGCTTGGTGAAGTAGCCTCTGCTGAAAAGATTGATGCAATGGGGAGTGACCTTGGCTTGGAGCAGGAGCTGGTGATGTATGTATGAGCATCTCTCTGCTAAATGGACCCAGATTTGTAGCACTAATATACATGGAAGCCCAGAACCAAACTCAGGATGGCAATAAATCAACAGCCACTTTGGGTGTCATTTCTGGTTTATATTCCACTATTGTTCTATCACTTTAATTCATGTCACTATCATCTGTTCATCTGGAACAGTTTTATATAATTTTCCAGTGGAGTTACCTGACAAATCCTATCAAATTAACAAGGTGCATTAACAATATTGACTGGCTGTGAATTCTGAAGTTGCAGGACCATACAGTAAAAATTTTTAAAGGATGTTTGCAGGGGTGACACTTTCAGAGGAAGGGATGGGGAACAACCCTCACACACAAAGAACTTGCACCTTTATTTTTAGAACTTGCCTTGAGTTTTTTCTGTGTGAAGGTAAGACCCTGTTCCACCAACTTCACCTATTCTCCTTAAACTACAGAAAATGCCACTTTGAATAATTAATGATTACAGTGAAATAACAACACCAATTTTAAATAATCTGTCCAAAATTAAATTAGAAAACAAAATAGGCTCCAGATACAGCATCAGCCTGCTCAAATTACCTACTTCTAGCAGTCCTTGTGTTAATTGGGCTCTTGATACAATGCTTAATTGAAATGTGATCTCTCTGATGTGACGTATGTTTAATGACAAAGCACATTCGTGGATTAATAGGAGGGGAGGGGGCTGGTGGTGTTATTACAACCCAGCGTCGCAGCCGGGGTTAAAATGAAGGTAACCTTGGCTGAGTGGACAGGGCTGCAGCCAGAAGCCCCCTGGAGCTGTCTCCTCTTTGCTCTGTGCTTCGATTTTACAGTTGAATAAAATACAAATGAACATGGTTTGCAAGTTCTGGGGCTATGACCAGGCTTCAGGGAATACTGAGTTTATTTTGGAGGGTGTGGGAGAGTCGTTGTGTGTGGGGCTTGCTTTCATTGCATCTCTTAAAAGTTTTATCATCAGCTCCTTTGGGTTTTCTTGTGCTCCAGACGAGCCAAGTGTGATGTATTTGAAAGCATCGCAGCCAAAACCCTCAAGAGGGAAAAGGTTATCTCGGCTGCTTTTCCAGAGATGCAAGAGTTAAATGATGTTTAAATACTTCTTTCCTGTATTGCTTCCTTTTGTCGCTCTCTCCTGAGCTTCACCTATAACTCATGACGGAAGAAATGTAATTATTTCTAAGGCTCCACACATCTTGATGTAAAAAGCACACTGGGAAGTTTGTTCAGTCGTGTCAACAGCTACTGAACAGGGAGTTTCTGTTCGCCTGGCAGGGCTTGTGCTTTGCAGTACGGTGATAAAGGCCACTATAAATTACAGCCAGGGTCCTGGGCTGGTCCTGGTGCGCTGGTGGCCTCAACCTGTCCCACCAGTGTCCTGCTGGAAAGGCTGGTAATGTGGGGAGAGACACAGAGGAACGTTCTGCTCTGGCTCCCCAAGGTCTGCTGTGGGATCGGCATGTGGCTGATCCCGGTCGGACCCGGTGCCCGTGCCAGGAGCTGCACAAACCTCAGCTGGCTTCCAAAGCTGCCTCCTTAGAGCTGGCTTTAAAATGCCAGTGGTGTGAAAATACACAGGATCCCTGGGACTGGGTGTCTTTGTTCACGAGTGTCTGGGTACACAAAGAGCAGTTCTGTGGTGCTGTGATGGGTGTTGTCCTCTCCTCTGCCTGTGCCGTGCAGGAGCTGGAGCAGGGACGCTGTGTGATAGTGTCTGTTGCAGAGAATAGTGGTGATTGAAAAACTAGCACTATCTTTTTCTAAATCTTGCAGCTCATGTAGCTGCTGCTTCCAGAAGAGCTCTGTATGTGTTGAGAAGCATTTTTCCTGTGATATTTCTTTCATGTTGGTTTGCTTATTCAGGAGAATAAAATGCAGATTATCAATGCAGTTTGATAACCATTTGCTTGTGGTTTCAAAAGCTCCCGTGCCTTCAGAAAGCCCAAAAGGGCAATATACTTTCATCCCATTTAAGATTTATAAAGTGTGTCAAACGGCCGATATGAAATCACTTAAACAGATCACTGTTGTGCCTCTCTATTCTTTCTCATCTCAGGTATTTCTGGAGACAAGGTAGAGATAGACCCTGTTACTAATCAGAAGGCCAGCACTAAGTTTTGGATTAAGCAGAAACCCATTTCAATCGATTCTGAACTCCTCTGTGCCTGTGACCTTGCAGAAGAAAAAAGCCCAAGTGAGTAGTCCTTTTTATTTATGTTCCCTCTTCTCTCCCTCCCTGTATGTGCTCGATGGCCAAAGAATTATTGCTGCCGTGTCCTTTTCTTTCTATAGGTGTATTTTATTCATTATAGGATGTTTTTAATCTGACACAGTTCTGTTATAGAGAACACAACATACACAGATACACATTCCATGGGCGTCCTTTTAATGTGCTTACAGCTGATGGCATCATTGGAGAGGTTTTGTGCCCACCAGCAGCAGCTGCCAACGGAGCCGTAGGAATCGTGCCTTTGTCTGCCTGGTCTCTGGCCCCACAGCATGGACATCGAATACATGTTTGACATAATTGTGATTTTTCTGAACTTCTTAACATCCAGACTGGTCTCAAACAAGTTCTTGGGTGCAGCTGAGGATCTCAGACATACAGTGAGAGTCAGCACAGTTTAAATTTGCTTCAGCCATGGCTGCAGGGTCACGGGGATCATGACGTGCTGCTCTGAGAGCTCTGTTTTGAGGAGAGCAGTGAGGGGGCAGTGAGAGCTCAGCTGGCTGGAGGACACCCCTGTTCAGCCAGCCATCAGTGAGGTCAGTTTGGTACGTTCAGAGTGCAACTTCAAAAGCCCAGTGCTCTTGCTTGTTGTGTCAGTAGAGTAATGAGTGTCTCTATCTGTAAAATTTGTTTTAAGAAGCCCAGGATAGGCCCTGGGGGAGTTGGGCAATGTCTCCCAGTGGTGCCAAAATGTAACTGTCTGCTATCAAAAGTAACTGCGGTTCAAGAGCTCAGATGGATTTTATTACACTTGTGCTTTTGCAGGGTAGGGATGCCAAGTATTAAGTACTTATCTGCAAGGTGACAGAGGGGGAGAATTATGTGATACGTATTTACAGGGGTAATGATCTGTTGAATTCTCTTGGAAGAGTAAATTTATGGCTGCCACAGATTTTATCAGCAATTATTGAACTATATCCTTCTCCCCTTCATCACCCCTTCCTGCTTCCATGTTCTTAGTCCAGTCATTGTCTTCCTTTGCTGTCTTTCCAAGCAGGATTTCACAGTCCTTGGGAACCCAAGGAGATGCATGACCCCAAGGAGAGACTTCCCCAATGACCAGACAGTCCAAAACATGTAACGGTTGTCTTTGGAGTTCAGGGTGCAGCAGCACCTGCTGCTGTAGGAAATTCTGTTTGTACCCAAATCCCACCAGCCCAGGCAGAAATAAGGGACAGAATTTCAGCCTCCAGACAGAGCCAGCGTGGAAGGGCAGCACCTTCACGTGGAGACCATTGAATGAAGAATTGTGGCCACTTTGGAGGGGATGCTGACAGGTTATGACACAGGCAGCCTTTATGGTGCTGAGATTTTTTTTTTTACTCGTTTTCACGTGGCCATCATAAATTTTTCCTGCTAAAGATGTGTTCAGCATAGTTCCGAAAGGAGAAAATAATTCCTCCTGAAATCTGCTGACCTCTTCCCAATTCACTAAAAATCTTCCAAAAGTCATTATTTTAGGCCAGTAGAAGAGACTTTTAGTGTGACATCTCAGAATGATACATTTTGGGGAACTCTTAACAGCAGATCAGTATCTCTTGAATTTTAAGTGGAAAGAAGTTATTTTAGTAGCATAAAGGAATGAGACTCACTGTATTTCACAAGTTTTGTCTGTGATTTTTATCAGCATAGTGATGTATGTTTGTAGCAGAGTTTACATCAAAAATTATTCCTGGATCTTCCTTGAATGAATTATTGCAAAGAAAGAGAGGCTGAATAGAGATAAGGTCTTTGAGTTCTGCAATATATTTTGTTTTCATGTTTTTATCTCTTGTAACACAAACATGCTCCATCTCGTCTCTCAGAAGTGTCCTGCAGATGTAGCAGCTACACTGGGTGAAAAGGCAGCGTGTGACTGAGTTGCCCACCTCCAAGGGCTGTGATAAAGTTGGGTGCTGCTTTGCTGCACTCACTTCTTGTACTGAAAGAGTAGTTTTAGCACTGGACCAGGCTGCCCAGGGAGGTGGTGGAGTCACCATCCCTGGAGGGGTTAAAAAAACAAGTAGATGTGGCACTTTGAGACATGGTCCAGAGTTCAGGGAGATGGTGGACTTGATGATCCAGGAGGTCTTTTCCAACCTAAATGATTGTATGATTGTAATTCTGAAGAGAGACAAAGGCTTTGCAGAAGCCTCCAGATGTGACTGTGCTCTTCAGTAAGGGGTGTTGGGTCGCTGAGATCGATATAGCTGGAGGCTTCCACAATTATTCCTCTAAATGTGGGGATTAACACACTTAGTTCTTGCTTTCTGATAGTTCTAATTTAGAGATTTCAGAGTTTTTACTGGTACTTTCCTGCAGAAATGTAAAAACAGGAAAAACTTCTACACCGAAAGGGTTGTCAAGGGCTGGCCCAGACTGCCCAGGGAGATGGTTGAATTCCCATCCCTGGATGTATTTAAAAGCTGTCTAGATAGGGAGCTCAAGGATGTGGTGTAGAAGTGGCCTGGTAGAGATAGATAATGGTTGGAATCAATGATCTGAAAGGTCCTTTCCAGCCACAGCAATGCTGTGATTCTGTGATACAGTGGAGAGCCTGGTGGTTATTTTCTGTTTGTTCCTCTGAACAGACAGGCTCATGCAGTGAAGCTTTAGCGACGCTTGTGTGAGTGTTAAAGGACCCAACAGCTCCAGAGATGTCGTGTTGTGAATGTTTACAGACAGACTCTGTTCTGGACGGGGCTGAAGCTTTCCTGGGCTCTGAGTTTGCAGAACTTGGAGCTGCCTTCACGGGGAACAGAAAATGAGCATAGAAAGCTTTGGCATCTAATTTGCCGTTAGCAGGGGTACTGAAGGCAGGAATGTCTGATGATTTTTGCTTGCCCTTGTAGAGGGCCTAGGTCAGCATTTGAATTTTTATTTGTAAATTAGATCAGACTCCCTGGATTTAGACAGAGGGAGGAGGTAATGGCCCTGCTGGCTCGATCAGATGCCATTAGAACCTGAACACACTGTGTATAAACGGCTTCTTCAAATCAGGTTGGGTCTGATTATCACGAGAGATTCTGAATGTTTTGAGTCTCGAAAGGAAGCATCCTATCATTGAGAAATAAGATTTAAGCCTTAATAAAGTAGTTGTCATTTTTATAGCTGAAAAGAGCTTTGTATCTCAATTAAGTGTACATAATATAAAGTCTTAAGGAAGCAACATAATACGTTTAATACAATTATATCCCTTTGCAATAGTGTAATTTAAAGGAAATCTGATTCCGTTAATGTCTCTGACATTAGTTGGACAAGGGAGAAACTTCAGTGTCACTGGACGCTGCCGATTTACAAAGTGCCTGGTGGACCCAGCGTGGGGGTGGTGGATGCACCGTGGCCACCACCTCCCCATGGACCCGGCTGCCCTGGCACCCACACCGCGGACACACAGGGCTGGGCCTGGCACAGGGAGTGGGGAGTGGGGAGCAGACCCCAGGGCAGGGCCTTTAGGGGCCCCTGAGGTGGGGGATCTTCCATCCATGTACATCTTACGATGTCTGCAGAAATTGGGTTTATTTGGTAGTTTACTTGAGACTCTGAAGAAATGTTCTCTGTGAGCCTTTTTCTGCTTTTTTGTGTTTTAATAAAGCAGGTGCATCTCAGTTGGCAGGTCAAAATATCCTTAATATCCAGGTAGTCTAAACAAAGGTGTTCTGTAGGTCACAGAGTACACCGGTAACTTCGGTTTGTAATTTAATTGCCTGCTTTGCACCCTGCAGCTTAAGATTTCCTTTAAATTCTTATTCCATTGTTGCACTGGGGCTTAACAGAGTGTTAACCTGGTAATAGGCACAGGGCCTCCCCATTATATGTCTTGCTATCGAGCGGTTCTGCATGACTAGTTAAAAAAGATGGCAAGAAGATTAATGAAAGCCGCCTGGTACAGAAGGGGGGCAGGTACCTTTGCAAGACTTCTAGCGAGGAGATATTAGAGCTGAACCAGAGCTTGGCTTTTTCTTTATCCTGTGACCTTTGAACCTGCCTTACTGTCGAGAGCTGCCAGCGGAGCCGACGTTTTGATTGATGTTGCTACACGAGTCAGTCTTTCCCATTGAATTCCACATCTGCACGAAAATAGCTTTTCCAGCAGTATTCACACTGGCTGTAAGTGATAGCCAACGTGATGCCTGGAATGCTTTTATGTAGTTTTCATTTAAAGCTAAAGGTATTTGATGTTTTAATTCAGTATCTGCTTCCTCCAGATTATGCACGTTGGGTAATACTCATCTGATGAATTCATTACTGGGTTGTGAAAGGACTAAAAACACACAGAAAGCACTGTGAAGGCGTGGGTAGGAAGTGTTCGGAAGAATGGGTAGAAAGCATGGAGGAGGCATGGATGGAAAGCGTTGGGAGGGCATTGGTGGAAGGCTTTGGGAAGACATGGATAGAAAGTGTTGGGAGGACATGCCTGGGGAGCTTCAGCAGAGATGTTGCACATTTGCTGCAAGCCCTCAGAGCAGAGGCAACAACTGTCCGTGGGCTCTGCACATGGTGCACACAATATTGTGGTAGCTCCTGATACTCTTGCTCCCGCTGTGAATGAGGTGGTGTGTGAAAAAACAGGAGAAAATTCCTGTTTGCTAGGAAACTAATCACAGATTCTGATCAAAAGGTAAAAAAACAGGTTCAGCTGAGAAAACGTTCCCAAACTTCAGGCTCAGAGAGAATAAATCTCCAAGTGTCTGAAAGGAGGAGATGAGTCCAGACGTGTGTGGACACGTGTCTGCAGGGCAGGTAGATGCCTCGGAGGGGCACAGATGGCACCTGAGTTTGGGCAGGCTCAGGATTGTGCCCGGGCTGGGGACCCAGCCTGAGCCCCGGGAGTGTCAGGGACCCCCGGACAGCTGTGGGGTTTGGTGGTCAGTGGGACGTGCCCAGCAGAGCAGGGGCTGGCACTGGGCTGGTGGCTGCTCCGCTGCGGAGGCTTCTCCTGCCCCACGGACGCGGCTGCGACGCGTTAAATCCATCGTTCAGAGCAGCCTTCCCATAAAAGTGCTCTGGAGCACCATCAGGAGCGTGCATTGCCTCATCCTTTTAACAAATATGTTTTGTAGCCCTATTAAAAGGGGTCTTCATCTATCCTGTCAAAGCTATTCTGCTGGGGTTTTTTAGTTTAATTACACTATCCAATTAAAACTCCTTGCTGCATTTTGATTCGCTTCTCCTTGGGCTTGAGTGGATATGACATTTACAAGGCTCGCCTTTCAAGCAGACAATGGTGTGATTGATGAGGTGCAGACGCAATGAAGGAGGCGATTGCCATGTGGAAACACTGCTTAGTGCATTTTGATTTATTTATCATCTTCTTTTCCCAAACAAGGTTTCTGGGGAAGAGGTTTTGGGCAACCCCGAGCTGTACCTCAATTTTCACCATTCTTGCAAAAATCTTTATTAGTATTCTGCCTTTGATGATAATTTGAAGGAGAAACAAAAGGCTTCAGGGAAAAAAAAATATCCAGATGTGTGAATAGTTACCACGGTTTGCCATAAAAGTGGATGTATACAGTGCTTTAATTGCAACTCTGCTTGCAGGACATCTGCAAACAAGACATCTACTAATAGCAATGCTTTATAATAAGCCTTCAGTAGAATATAAAGACCAGAGCTGTAGGAAATCTGCTGCTCCCTAGGAAAATGGGGCCAGCCAGCAGGACTACACTGTTGGGTTTTTTCCTTAACATTCATACCATTAAGTACCACCTTGGTTTGAAGGACATCACCACAGGTACATGGAGTGTGGTCTGAGCTCACCAGTGGTTCCACTGACACCCATGGGTCAGGATTTCACTCGTAGCTTTGCCATCACTCCTCTGAAGGAGCTTTCAGATTAAATACGGGTGGCTGGTGAGCAGAGATCACCCCATTTCATCCCGTGTTATAAGTAAATTTGCCTTTGTACAGAAACATTGCTTGTGTGTATTTTATTTTAATCGCTTCTTGCCTTTTCACTAGTTTATTTCTAATTCTTTTAATCCTTTCTGACCCCACGAGGGGAGATTTCAAGGCCTGATTCCGTTGTAGTTTTAATTTCTGAAATGCTGAAAATCTGTGATGATGTCAAATGATGCCCATAAGTGTTTGTTCTTCAGAGAGGTCTCTCTCTAGCTCTTTATTCCACTAATAACTCTTAATTGTTGACTTCTGCCTTATGGCCCTGTAATGACAAAGCAATCATCAAGGTATATTGAAAAAATTAACATAAATTTGCATTTCCCAGTGTTTGTTTTCTGTTTTGTCCAATTCATGAAAATTCTTTTCATCCTCCATCTAATTAGCAATTTAATTCAGTTCATCCTGTTCTAGAGAGTGGCCCTGGCAGAAGAGGGGTTTGTGGGACAGTCTGGACTGGGGTGGGGGGAGAGGAGGGAGGAAAACGACTTCTGTTCTTGGCAGATTTGGTTAAAATATTGTCTTTTTTTATGCGAATTCACATCCAATGTTTTCCAGGAAAAAAATGTATTTTTTAGACTCTGATAGAAAGAGTTTATTACTTAAAAACTGAACATTTTTCTCACCTGTATCACGTGAAGTGTGCTGGGCAAAGGTTTCGTGTATTCTCCCAAGATTGTGACTGGCAGAAATTAGCACCAGATTTCCCAGGGGCTGTAGAAGCACCTTTGAGTTAGTGGCTCTGGAAGCTGCAGCCCAGCAGCATTTCTCACCTGCTGCTGTGAACACCAACACGGCAAAGCTGGGGGTGAAGTCCAGGGTGGAGGTTACACGAGAAGAGTTTCACCAAACTGTGATGGAGAGAGAGGAGAAAGGGGAGCAGCAGATTGGCTGTGCCACTGGGTTTGTGATTATTGGCTATGCTCTAAGTAGCCTCTTCCTTCACTTTCTTGGCAGTACAATGTTAAAAATTAGGAGGTGTGCCAAACAATTGAGTGTAAGACATGATGCTGAAGGAGTAAATGAGCTCTCCTCAGTGGATTTGCAGTGAATTAGCATCTTGCCCTTCCAGCAGAGCCGGCTGCAGGCTGCTCTCCAGGTGTAACCACACAGGAACCTATTAGTGTTCCAGGGTTAGGGAAGATTTATCAGTGCTCAGAGCCGGGGCCAAAGGGCACCCAGGGCTGGATGTGGTTCTCCTGCTGTCGCAGCGAGGTCGGGCAGGGCAGGAGCGGGGCTGGCCGGGCACCCACAGCCTGGTTTGGGGAGTGTCGTGGCCAAAGCCTGTGATAGCAAAATCTCTGTCATCCCATGTGCCTTCCACAGACATTTTGTCAGATAAACATGGTTGGGAATAATGTGTCTTTTCCATTGTAATTCTGATTAACTCTGCAAAATGCTGAGGTTCCCCTGTTCACAGCCCTGCCACGGGCTGGGGGCTGACATTAAAACCCCCCAGCAGGGGCTGGGTACAGCAGTGACAGCACTGGTGTCTCCTCAGGTTGAACACTTGTGTGCAGACCCACCAGCCAGAGGACACCAAACCACTGTTCCTGCAGGAGCCGTGGTAATGAGCCCATTCCTGCAATATCTGCATTTGTTTTAATTCTGCCACCACGTGTGGTAGAAGCCACTGGAGCTGCTGCTGTTTGCTACCAGATATTCTTATATGGAAATAAAAACCCATTGAAGTTCCTATTGATCTCTGAATTGTGGAGGGTGGGGCTGTATTAGAAAGAGGCACATCTCGTGTTTAAGCACTCTTGGAAATGGAAATCAGTCTCACAATTCATAAATTCCATCTGGCTAGAATAGTAGCAGAGCAAAGTGCCAGTTATGATTTCAATGAACTAATATTTCAGGCTGTAAATAGTATAATGTGGACATGGAGCACATAAACATAATGCTGTAATGGGGCTTTCTAAAGAAAACTCTTCTTCGCTTCTTCCCACTAAATCACCTGCCAGGGCTCAGGGCTGTGTCACTGGGGTTTGTTATTGGCACCTGGTGCTCTCATGGTCAGCAGAAGAGCTGAATCCTCACAATCCTAAAATAAGCATTGGAAATAAAGTTCCATGTTCTGCTTCTGTCAGCTGTGTGAGGACTTCTGCTGGAAAGGAGGAGTAAATCACTGCTTTAAAAGAGAAATGGGGGTGCTGGGGAGGGTTTCTCCATCAGGCATGACAGAGGCTGTGATCTGGCTTCATTTCCATATTAATATCTCATTCTGTGGTTTCATGCCCTGCCTCTCCACTAAACCAGGGGAAGGATCCCGATCCACCCCAGGAACCACTCGCTGAACTTCCAAGACCCAAAACCCAAACCTTATTGGAATCCTCCAGGCTGTGCTTTGTGCCATTTTAATTTTCATCTTAGTAATTGGCTTCTGTAACTGTGTGTCTTGGGAAATGTCCAAGGAGAACTGTGGCATCTGCTGGGGCAAGGGGCTGTGCCCTGTCCCCAGGAATGGGGCTTGGGCACGTTCAGGCCCCTAAAGATGCTGAGTTGAGTCCCAGGCAGGCCCAGCCTGCATCCATTTCCATACTGATGAGCTCGGGGCAGGAATTCCCGCATTTTTAGTACCACCAAGGCATCATTTGTCAAATGATTTAAAGGGGCTTTTTTATTATTATTATTAGCCAGTTTTTCAATATAGAATTTATATTCCAGATTAGAGCATCATAATGGTGTTTAATTAACATGCCACAATAAAATACTCGCGCCTCGAATTTTCTGGCCACCCACCCGAGCATATATCAGCCACTTTTTGGAAATCTGGAGAATTAGATAATATAAATAAGATTTTGAATTAGCTTTCCTCCTGGAAAGACCTGAATTTACAGTAAGATGGCTGTTACTTTATGGAATGCTAACTTGGACCTTGGAATTGAATATATTATGAGAAAAGTCTAATGTATAGAATATGCTTAATTCTCATTTTGAAGCCGTGACCATCCATACAAGTGAAGGATGTTTTGCTACATGTTCTCCATCCCGCCTGTGGTACTTTTAAAGGTCAGCAGCTCCCGTGTGCTCTCCAGAGGCAGCCACGGGGCTGCCCAGGCTGTCGGCTCCTCGTGTCCATTTAATCACCTCAAACCTCCACCCGGGACTGAGCAGCAGAGAAACCTGCCAGAAATCACAGTTAGACTTTATTTTGATCGTCCTGCTTTAGGAAGGGAGGTTCCTGGTTCTGAGAACCTGATTCATGGCACCATTGCTGCCTCCTTTTGTGTTTTACAGAGGTGGCTTCTCCCTTGGCCATAAGCAGCTGGGTACCTCTGGGTGTGTTTTGGGGAAAAGCTGTCAGTGATGATTCTGGGATTAATTGGCCTTTTATTTTAAATATAGCACTTACCTTCTGCATGGGATGATTATACAGTGAATAGTTACATCAAGTAGTCCTAATGTGGTAGTCTAGCTGAGGTAGGGCCCTGGGTGGAACGGGAGCTAACTAGCCATTTGATAGATTTTTGCCTTTCCTGCAGTGGGGCTGTGATGGGGAAAGGAACTTTATTGAATAGGGTTCAGCTGCTCCTGTAAGCCACCACTTGCCTTAAATTGAAATGACATGAGAAGCCTGTCAGCGTTTCATTACTTCCTTCTGTTGTGCTGATGGTATGCGAAGATCACCATCTGTGTTTCTCTGCTGTCAGGCACACGAGCTCTGTGGAAACTTTACAGGAATATTCTGAACAGGTTTTCTTTTTTTTTTCCTTATCTTTACAGGTCATGCAATATTTAAACTTACATATCTAAGCAATCATGACTACAAACACCTTTACTTTGAATCAGATGCTGCTACTGTCAATGAAATTGTACTGAAGGTGAGTATTAAATTTTAATGCGACCCAAACCCTGGGTGTTTCACCACTTGTTAGACACGAAGGTGTTCGAGAGGCTCTGGAAGAACATAAATGGCAGTGCTGGAGGACCACAGGAGTGCACCTGACTCACCAGGCTCATTGCTTGGTGCCCATCATCTTACTCATTTTCCAAACAGCCACGCAGCAGGATGCCTATTTGTGTGTAATACCTCCTTTTATACTTGTTGCTAGTTAATAGAGACACTGGTTTTCTCTGGAATTTTATAGGAAACTGCAGCTTCTCTCCCGCCTTCCTGCACCTTTTCCCAACATGGATGTTTGTACAGAGCAAAAAGGTTGTTTTTTTCTCACCGTGATGCTTTATCAGAATGGTTTGGATGCACAAAGAACATACACGTCCTGCTTTGCTTTCTGAAGCTAATTTTTGTAATGCTCTTGGAAGATTAAACTTAATTTTCACAAGCCACTATTTTATGGCAGTTTGGAATTCAAAACGTGGTGACTTTGGCAAGCCATCTGTTATGTTTGCTTTTATTTTCTTGTGTGCAGTTTAGGGGATTGCTAAATAACTGACATACGATAAAATATTTTTTATTAATAACAGAAGGTGAATGTATTTTGGGGGTTTTTTACTTACTTCATGAACTGTGAGGCCAATTCTTTTGTTCTGACTTTATCTCAAATAAGCTGTTGTAATCCAGAGCACTTGACACACTTGAAACTGGCCATAAAAATGCTAAAAAAAAAGGTTTTCTCTGATGAACGTGAATAATCAAGAGAAAGATATTATTGAACAATACTTTTTTTCTTAACTTGCAGCATGTTTATATAGAAATTTTCTGGTTTCCTGCATAAGTTGCCAGTTTGCTTTGAATTCCGTCAGCATTAGGAGACACAGAGAAGTCAGACTTTTCAAATTAGGCTTTTTACATGATCAAGTGAGAAGGACCGAGGCTTTATTGACCATGAAAATTCCCTATATTTTTATGCCTTAAGCTGTAATATGCAATGAAAGTGAAACACTCTACAGTGCATAAAATTGTGCAAGTTTTAAGCCACAGCGTATTAACCAGCTAATGGCAGACCAAAGGGCATTTTTATCTTTTTGATTCTTGCATTAACCTTCCATTAAAATTATCTATGTGATTATCACAAAGCACTGGAGATAATAAATTTGGAGAATAGCAGGCTTGTTAAATATCATTTAAAAATGCTTTCATCAAGTAAAATGTGCCAAAACACAGGGAAACTCTGAGATGAGCTGAGTGGGCAAACATCGTAATGAAAGAATTACTTTTATTGAAGCTGATAAAGTCTTTTATTGAAGCCCATTAGGGTATTAGACCAGCACAGGGGATCTTTGTGGTGTTCACCCAGAGGTTTGGGTGACGGGTGGGACAAGGGGAGAGGGATGCTGAGAGCCCATGGCCACCGTGACCACCCTGCCCTGGGTTTAGGGCCATGGGAGGGAGAGCTGGGCAGTGGCCCTGCACAGAGCAGGGCTCACCTGGAGCTCTGGGCTCTGTCTGGGGCCAGTTTCACTAAAGCCTGGTCCAGCTGGGTGCTGTGAGGGTCCTTGCCCTCCCCACTGTGTCCCATGATGAATCAAACACCCGTTTCATGTCTTGCAGGTTAACTATATTCTAGAGTCACGAGCAAGCACAGCCAGAGCAGATTATTTTGCTCAGAAACAAAGAAAACTGAGCAGGAGAACAAGCTTTAGCTTCCAGAAGGAGAAGAAGTCTGGACAGCAGTAAGGCCGAGCTGGAGGAGAGCCTGTCAGCTGGGGCCCGAGGAGGATTCGCTCCCCACCACCCGGGACAGGGGGGAGCCAGGACTGGGGGGCTCCTGCTGCCCAGGGGCAGGGGCGGCCGGGGAGGACACCTGAATGACCCCGACTCTCACGGCTGGCAGATCATCCCTCCTTGGGGATGGGGAGACTCCCCTGTGACAAAAATAAAGAGCCATATCAGCCGGGAAGAAGACTGTTACGCTTCAGGTTCCTTTGATTAGAAATAAGAGAATGACGTAGACTGGCATCATTTAATTACTGTATTATGTACAATCACAAGGAGAGATGTGATTACATATTATTTCACAGCCTGGTTAAAATAAATTATATACATCTGTAATACACCCACGTACACACAGGTATTGCTTGTGACATGATCAAATTTCTAAAAACGAAATGTAGGACAAATGTATCCATTTTTACTATTAATAAACAGATGTAATCTTTTTCAAGGTCCATATGATGCACAGTTCTTTTGGGGGGAGGCTGCAGTCCCAGATGGTTCCACTTCTGTTGCTGAAGTGCAGGAGGCACCCGTGAGCCAGGAACAGCAGCCATTGCAGGGGAGCCGGTTTGTGAGGAGATGCTGAGACAGTCGAGTCTGTTGTGGTTTGTTTTGTTCAAAAAATGTTGTTATTTAACTGTGCTTTTCAGCTTCGCATCCGTTTCACTGGAAGTCGCTTGCTGTAGCCAGCAGGGTGGTCTCCACAGCTGAAAGGAGAGAATCCTCCTGCCCCTGGCTGCCCGTGGACCCTGCCCCTGGGACTCAGAAATGCCTTCACCTTTCTTCATATATTCTTGAAAAATGAAAATACAGACCTGCTTTGTACTGAGGTTTGTAACTGGTCTGGCCTTGTCCATCTTTAATACATCAGGGAACACATGAATGGGATTCCTGCTGGTTCAGTTCACCAGAGGTGTCTTTCAGAGGTCCCCCCCAAGCTGCTGGAGCTCCCTGTGCTGCCTCCACGGGGCTTGGCCATCCCGGTGCTGCATGGCCTCCAGCCGTGTCCTACCTTGCTTTTGTAGAGAGAAACCTTTCTGAGCCTTAACACGTAGTTAGGAGAGCACACCCAGGCAGAGAGCTCCGTTTGTCACCTCCCTGTTGTGTCTCAGTTCCAGTTTGCAGGGTTCTGCTGGCTCGGGGGGAGCTCTGCCCGCCCCGCGGGGGCCAGTCCTCACTGTACAGTCTTCCATGAGACCTGCAAAACAAGAGAAACAATATTTTATAGTATGATACTACATTTTTTAATATTTTATATGTGCGAATGCAGCACAGATGCAATGGGGAAAGACCCTTCATATAATGCAATGTAAATGACTCCTTTAACCAACTTTGTGAACTATTTAATATTAAAGTTGTTCTGTGAATGTTCTTTTGCCACCTAGTTTCAATTCTTTTTAACTGAACTAAAAAATTGCCTGCGTTGGTATCAGAACCTAGAGCAGTCTCCTGCTTGTTTCCATGGCCCTAATGCTGTTGCCACCCACTTCCAATTTACTTATTATAAGTAGATATTCAAGACGTGCAGTATTTTGCTTTCAGTAAAGCCTGAAGATTGATGTAATGAAAAACTCGCTGCTGTCTGAATTGTGGTACCATTTGTGGGCACAGAGTCACTGGCCCAGGGCACATGTGTTTACTGGTAAATCACCTTCCACTTGCTCCATTTTCCTGCAGTCTCCCCCCAGAGCTGGGACACCCAGAAGGTCCCCAGGCAGGGCTAGAGGATGCTCCGCAGGCTCAGTGGGAGCAGGAGAGGTGTGGAGCCCAGAGGGAGTTTATTTGCTCCTAAAGAGTCATTGAAAAGTGAATTTACTCAGATCCAGCTGACTGTGGGGTGCAGGGAAAACCTTCCTCAAATTCTGGAAGCATCCAGCTCTCCAAGAGATGAGCAGCCTCTCCCTCCAAACCAGTGTTTGCAGAAGGAGTTTACTCAGAGCTCATGGTTGCAATCTGTGCGCAGCTGAACACGGATCCATCACGGGCTGGTCTTTCCCCAGTAGTTGTAGATTTAATTGATTCAGATGGGCATTCAACTGGGTCAGGAGAGCAAGCTGTTCCTCCCTGCCTTGTTACCAGGCTCCGGCAGAGGAGGGTGGCTGCTGGCTCGGGGAACGAGGGGGACTCCCCATTGACTGCACCGGGAGCTGTTGGGGGCATCGGGGGCTTTCTGAATTTTCTCCTCCTTCTGCTGCTGGAGGAGGACCTGCCTTGCCTGTGCACCTGAAGGTTCATGGTTGTTCGCACCTCAGGGAGCAGAGCGTTTGCTTGCAGAAAATCCCGGGCACAGACCCAGTGAGCATCCCAAGGGATTTTGCAGCTGCCCCTCTGGCAACCATGGCAGGGCTGGGACGCACCCTGTGCCAGGACAAGCAGTCGAAAACCATCGTACAGCCCCGGGTGCAGTCCTGAGATTAATGGGGGGTTATTTATGGAGACCTGTTTGTAATGGGCCCATGAATTTCATGGCAATGCTGCTGTGGTGTCGTTGGGTGCTGCTGCTGCTGCTAAAATTAATGCCCCTTAAATCACCGCCCGGTGCAGCGCTGGGACAAGGACGGTGGCGAGGACAGGGATGTGTGGGCACCAGGGAGGGTGGGCAGGGCTGGCAGGAGGGTCCCTGTGCCCCAACTGGGTGAGCACCATGGGCAAGGGGCCACCTGAGCAGGTCGGGCACAGGGAGAGCTGGCTCCGTGCACAGCCCAGCGCTGCCGTGGCACGAAGGGTTAAGCACTGTCAGGTTTTATTCTCCCCACACACCTCTGCTTAAATGCAAAAAGAGAAAAAAAATCTCAACAGGGTGTTGTTCGCTCTAAAAACCCTAAGCATGATTTGTGAACTCTCACAGCCTTGGTAATCTCATCAGAGTAATGGGATTATATTTCAAATCACCATGGCCTGTTCATTACACATTTAAACTCCTTTGACAGAGGAAAAGTTAAATAAAATGTGTGCGTCAGCCCTGGTTGACTTTCCCAGTTCTCTTTCTTGATTAGACAAACAGATGCTGAGCTCCAAAATGAAAAAATAATGTGCTCATTTATTCATTTTTCTGACAAGTCACAATAGATTTTTAACTACCAATGAGCCCCCTCCCCAGGTGGGAGCATGGGGCAGCACACCGTGCCACGACGGGCTCCCAGCCGGCGGCGGGGGCTAAACTGGGGCACCAGTGGGTATTTCTGTGCCACGCTCCCCCCCCACCGCCTGACGGCTTCTCCCAGGAGCTGCCAAGAGGCTCTTGCGTCTCCGCCGTGAGCGCAGCTGCCAGCGGCAGCAGCAGCAGCATCAGCCTGGCCTTGGCTAAGGCAGCCTCACACGAGGAGCCCCGGCCGTGGGCACCCACCCAGGTTTCTGGCACCTCCTGCTCAGAGACGGGGCCGGGGCTGCCAAAGCCATGGGGGATGCCATGGTGCCATGCCAAGCACCTCCTGCCGTGGGCACTGTACCTGCTCCATGCACCAGAGCTCCCATCCCTCTTGCTCTACGTTACTGCAGCTTCTCAGTGCATAAAGGGGTTCTATCAGAAAGATGGTGACAAGATTTTTAGCAGGGACTGTTGCAACGGGACAAGGGGTGCTGGTTTTGAACTAGAAGAGGGGAGATCTAGACTGGATAGAAGGAAGAAATGTTTTATGTTGCGGGTGGTGAGCCCCTGGCCCAGGTTGCCCAGAGAAATGGTCGATGCCCCATCCCTGGAACCGTTGCAGGTGAGGTTGGCCGGGGCTCTGAGCAACCTGCTCTAGTTGCGGATGTCCCTGCTCCCTGCAGGGGGGTTGGACTCAATGACCTTTAAAGGTCCCTTCCCACCCAAACCACCAATGATTCTATGATACATCACTGCTCTCAGTTCTGCACAAGCACCAGGCATGCAATAGGGGAAGGGCTGAGCTCAGCCCAAGCATGGTGGGTCCCAGCAGCCAGCCGGGAAGGTGCCCCCGACTCCCGGGTGGGACTTTGCCAGGGGAGCTCAGACTCTTCCCAGAAACTGCCACCAAAGAAGCCGTGATGCTGCGGGGGTGCCGGGGCTCCCGGGGGGCTGGGCTGTGCTCCCCATTGCAGGGGAGGGCTTCACATCGGGGAGCACTGAGACTCTGTTAGGGACCTGAAATGCCAGATAATTAGAAATACACCAGCAAACACCATTATTGTCAGGAGAATGCAATCGCATACAGTAATGAAGCAATTATTAATGAGCAACTGCAAGGCTGTCATTAATTTAAGCTTTTCAGGATCACAGACTAAGGCAAGTTAAACGTTAAAGCAGAGCCAGGGCTGGGCTGAGTGGGGCTTTTCCCCACCATGGGGTGGGCAGAGTGGGGATAGGGATGGGGATGGGGATAAGGATAAGGATAAGGGATGGAGATGGGGATGGGGCTAAGGATAGGGATGGGAATGGGGACAGAGATGAGGATGAGGATGGGAATAGGAATAGGGATGGGGATCGCGATGAGGCCAGGGATGAGGCCAGGCCCAGGGCCGGGTGCTGCCCCATGGTGCATTAGCCCCAGCGCGGTGCTGGGTGTGTTTGGGGCTGGTGCAGCCAGAGCCGCTCCCGCACCAGCGCAGCCCCGCGCCGCAATCTGTCACGGCGGCTGGGGCTCGGCGGCTCTGCAATATGTACCTCATGTCTGGGCTGTCATCGGACATAATTCCTCCCTGCTGGCATATTGCTGATTTGTGCATAAGTGATGCGTGCAATCCACCTGAGCTTGGAGTCAGGGGTTTCTTGATCTGGGGCTGTCAGGGCAGAGTGTTTTAGTGCCTCCTACGATTAGCTGGAATTGACAGGCCCTGAGAGCGGGGAATTGCACAACAGGGGAATTAACAGCCAGGGACTGAAGTGGAGTGTGGCACTCGTTTAATCTGCAATTTATCAGTTTACGTGGCTTCTTGTCGCAGGCGGAAGATTACACTCCAAAAAAGAAGGCTCCCTTTTTTTTTTAATTTCACCTGACAGGGAGAGGGAAGAGCAATATTCAGAGGTTGACACATTCACTCCCTCCTCTTGGGTTACTGGCCTGTGCCGTGCTGGGCTGAGCTGACTGCAACCTCCTCTTGGGCACTGGTGGCGAGAGTAACCCTAGCAGCCTGGGCACGGCTGGCAGCCCCCAGGACCCCATCTCTGGCTTCTTCAGCTGCTCCCATGTGCCCACCACACCTCCAGGTCCCCTCCAGTTCGAGAGCAGCCCCGCAGCGATGGATGCAGGGGTACTGTCATGGGGAGGGGGCTTTGAGCTCAGCAGATTCCCCACCTGCAAGTCTCGGGGCAGCGCGGCGGCTCCACGGCGATCGACTGCGGGGCCATTAGTCTGGTTGAGCCGGAGGGTTCCCGGCAGTGCCGTGTCCAGAGAGCTTCCCGGCTGTGGGCAGCCCTGCAGAGGGATGTGGTGGGGATGGTGTCCATGGTCAGGTCCTGTCCAGGCGTGTCGCTGCCCAAGGTGTTGATGCTGGCTCCGCTGTGCCCTTCAGAGCATCACATCCAACTTCAGCTCCAAGGAGAGTCCATGGTCCCATGGTGCTGGTGGGGTGAGCTGGGAGAGCACCTGGAGGCCACCACAGCCGTGCCTCCTCCTGGCCTCCACTGCGCCACCCGCTCCAATTTTGATAATATCATTAGAGACTGATAATGGTTTCCAGGAAGGCTGCAGCCTCTCTGCGAGGTGACAGCCTGTAAAGGCAGCGTGACAGATAATGCATTCTACAAGGGTACAATAATGTGACTCTGAGCACATTAAACTCCTCTAATGCGGGTGACATACACCTTCCTCTGAACATACATCACCATCCGGGGGGCACAGGGAGCTGGAACCCCACTGCCCACGGACCCTCACCCTGCTGTGCTCCTGGTGCTGATGCCCCAGAACCCCCCTACAAACGGGGGTTCCTCCTTGCCCTGGTGAGAGGAGGTTAAACCATGTGATGCAAACGCTCTCGCTGCGTGTAGACAATCTCCTTGGCCTTCCTTGGTGGCCTGCTCTGATACTGCAAACCTTTATCCAACCTTATGGTATCAAAGATTATTTATAATGAATTAAATACGTTTTTAGCAGCTTCTTGCCACACTTACTGCCACACTTTCACTGCCACTTCAACTTAATTAGGGAGGCCTCTCTAAAGAGATGGGAATAAATGCATCTATAGAAATATATCTATGTATAAATGAAGAAAGCAGCCACCACAGGTCAAACCAGTACTTTCAATTTATTGCCCTGGTACATTCATTTGTAAATAGCTTTGCCTTGCTGGTTTCTAAGTGCAAGGCTAATGTTGGAGTGCTTAAATTAATAGTGATGCACACCTTTCATTATTGCTATTAAATTAGGTGCTGAGCTTTGATGGATTCACTTGTTGCTGAACTAAAAGCCTTGTAGATGTGGGTGTGCGTATCCATTTGGTTTTACAGCAAATTTAGGTCTAAATGTCAAGCCAGACAGAGCTGAGTGAGTTCCTCTAATTAGCAGGACAGGCACCTCCGGCAGCCCCGGCCCTGCTCCCCAGCAGCGCGGGCACAGCCCAGCCTGGCAGGAGGAGGGACCCAGCAGGGGAATGGGCTGGGTGCCAGGGGAGCCTGAGCCCCAGCAATGGGTTTGGGCTGTGTTTCAAGCACAGCACCCCTCAAGGGAGAGGGAGTCGGGACCCTCGGTATCATACCTGGCACCCAAGGGCTCTGTGGGGCCTTGCTGCCACATCCTGTGGGTATCGATGCCATGGCATTGCAGCATCCCACCTTCTAACACCCAGCGTCTCACAGGGACAGACGCACTGAAACATTAAAACCCCACCAAGTCCCTGCAGACACGTGGTGTTATGACATATAACATCATCCCTGTCACCTCCCGAGCTGTGAGTGACGTGTGTCGGGGTGACACAGCCCCTGTGACACACACACACAGCTCCAGGAGCCATGCACGGGGGTGTTCACAGGGGATCCCGTTGCCCAGGGGCTGTGGGCACCCTGGGACCCCCATCCTGCCACCCTCACTGCTCCTGTTTTTCTGATTAATGCCTTGATTCTTGCCAGTGGCATCGTGACCCTCCTGGCCAAGCAGCTCATCTCTTGGGCAGAGCAGAGGAGGGAAAGTGAAGGGGGGGCAGTTTGGGTGCTCAGGGAGCCATGGCCAAGCTCTAGGGACAAGCTCTGGGGCATGGCGGGGAGTGAGCGACCTCCTGCCAGGCTGTCCCGATGGAATCACACCGTGTGCTGGGGAACTGGTTCAGAGGGCTTGGGATGGAGCTCAGAATGGAGCTTAGGATGGAGCCTTTGTTCTGCAGCACGGTTCCCACTCTTAGCGTGCCATCTTGAGGCCACCGACAGCAGCCGTCCGGCACCGCTCAGCCTGTGTGCCCAATGCCACCATCACTGTCACCGTCACCTCTACCACAGCCCTGTCCCCCCAGCTGAGGACCCACTGACCCTACAGACAGTCCCGACACCCCCTCACCAGGTCACGAGGCTGTCCGTGCTCTGTCCCAGCACCCCAGGAGCCATTTGGGGTCACGGTGAAACCCCCCCCCCAGGCTGTGTCACAAGGCTGCGACACTTCTCCTTGGCTTAGGGCCCACTTCTCTCTTTGTTGAGCATCATTATTGGTCAATAAAAGTTAAATCCCCACCATAAGACATCCCCCTCCACCCAGGAACAGACTGATGACTGGGAGGATCTGATAAAGCCTTAATCCAATTACTTGCCAATCTTTGTTCTTTTTAAATGGGACTTTGGCTTTTTTTAAAATTCTTCTGAAGAATTTTCTGCTCTGGAGGATAAAATGATGCCAGCCTTGGGAGGAGTGGGCACAGTGGTCAAGGCTGAGCGGGGAACTAACCACTGCAGCCCTGCCCGCAGCTGTCAAAGGGTGGATGCCCCAGCCAGGGGGTCTCAGCCCCTCGAGGGCCATGGGCAGGGCTGCCAGGCAGGGGTCTCACAGCAGAGCATCATCCAACCATGGTCTCCCCAAGCAGCTGGCATCGGCAACCAGGTCACTGTCTAGCCTGAGGGACCAACATCCCTGTGTCCAGAGCTGGGGCAGAGACATCTGTTCATTGCAGCTTCCCTACGGACAACAGGGTGCCCAGGGCACAGGGAGGGGGGGGATGCAGCCAGAATAGGGGGAGTAGGAGCCCCCAGGCCTGCCAGGATATGATTATGGCATTGCCCACCCAGTCAGGACTCTGCACCCACTCTCACAGTCGGGGCTTCAGCAAAGTGCTGGTTATTATTATTTTCCCTCTAGTTGTGCCAGAAGATGCTCACCCCTGCTGCCAGCCTTGCCCCAAAGGGCTGTGGGTGGGTGCCTGGATGACCCTCCCCACGCCCACGTAGGCACGATGGGGACATGGATGGAGCTGGCAGTGGTGACAGGTCCCACTGATGCTCCACGTCCAAGTGAGGACCCCTCTGCCCGGGGAACGGGCAGTGCCAGCCACACCCCCCTCCCCTTCCACACTGCTCTTTGGTGTTTTAGAGGTAATAGATTGCTAATCAGCAGCCGCCCCCTCCTCGGTGTGTCCTCTGCAGCAACGGCCCAATAATTAATTATAAACTACAATACTGATCAGCTTGCGTGTTCCCCATCCACGCTGACAATCATTAACCATAATATGAAATTTATAATGTTGAGACGTGGAACCTGGCGAGATGAACTGCTCTGCTTTTTAATCAGCTTTATGGGATGATATAATGCATTGATCGACAAAGACAAGATACAGAGCGTGTTCCTCTGTCTATAGCCGTGCAACCTTATTAATTTAGATTTACAAAGAGTTGCTTGATCTGGAGGGGAGAGAGCTGGCAAAGCCACCTCGTGTAGGACAGACCTGTGATGGACTCCAGGATGGCAGCAGCTGGAGGGGGTCCCTGGTCAAGGAGGGGCTTGGTGGGGTCACTACAGCCTTGGCTCCGGGCAGGGCTCCTCAAAGCCTGGCTGCGGTAGCTCAGGGTGACCCCAGCACTGGGCAGGCTGTACCCAAGCACCCATCCAGGGCAATGCTGGTGAGACCCTGACGAGTTTGTCTGGGTCTGGAGCATGGTGGTGCTGGTCCCAGCACCGTGGCGCTGGGCAGCGTGTGTCTCCCTGCACGTAGGTGCCCACACCTGGCCCTGCCCGAGCCCTCCCTCCTCCCCCCGAAATGCATCTGTGACTGGGGCATCTCCTGCCCGACCAGTAGGGCCCAGTGGCGGCCGGACAGCTGGTAACCATATTGATGTATCTGGGGCTGTCATCTCGCATTTGCTCGCCGGCTCCCGCTCCGCATCCGGGGAGGCTGCGGACGCCGTTTTCAGGTCAGAGGCTGCATCCAGCACAGGAGGAAAATTCCCATTTCCCCACCAAGATTTTAACCATGAAGTGTCCCGGACTCGGCTCCTGCATACCCAGCAGCAGCTCCACATCACAGCCACCCTGGCACCCCTGTGACAGCTCCAGCCACGGCTCAACCTCCAGCCAGTGTCCGAGGGACTGAAGGAGCTGCTGCCACCAGCGCCAAGCAGCTCAGCCCTGGAGAGAACAGGGCTTGTCAAAAATTTGGTTTCATTCCTTTAATTTCAAAGTTTAACAAAAGTAACTGAGAGGCTGTGGTGTACTTAGGCTGCTATTAGGCATTTGATTTAACAGTACATGACGTTTTGATTAAAAAATTAGCTCTATATAATATCAATAGCACACACATTAAAAGGATTAAGAATTGGCTGACTGACAGGTCTCAAAAAGTAGTTGTCAATGGGGAATCATCATCAAATGATGATGTTCAACATTTTCATCCACGATCTGGAAGTAAATATGAAATCAGTGCTGATAAGATTTGGAATGACAAGGATGAGCAGGGAGGTGGGAGTGCTGACAAGGGGGGGCTGAGATGATGCCCCTCACAAACAGCCTCTCGACCTTGCTACTGTGGGGAGCTGAGAGTGGCTGAGCCTTGTGAGGGATGGGAGAACACAGGGTGCTGAGGTCACTGGGGTCTTGGCCCCCACACACCTTCCTCAAGCGATTGCTGGTGCCTCTGCAAAGGTTCATACATGAGCTGTGAGTCCTCACGACGCCCAACACATCAAGCCCGACACCTCCCAGAACAGCCCCAGCCCCACCTCAGCTGCAGGTCTGGGTGCTGCATTTCTCAGGGTGATGTATGAGAAGGAAAATCTGCAGCAAACCAGCAGCTCCACTTCGCGTCAGCCCTGAGCTGGGAAGAGCGGCAGCCACCTCTGCTGGAGCTGTGGGCAGGAGGGCTCATGGCACCGGGCACTGTGTGGGCACCAGCAGCTGCCCAGCCAGCGAGAGCAGCTCTGGCACCCACAGGTCAGGCGTGGCACAGCTGGGCATCATTTTTGCTCATCGTCTGAGTAGGAGCAAACAGGACATAGCGGAGCTGTCGGAGAGATGGAGGGGACACCATGTGCTGGTGCACAGCGATGCCCAGGGAGTGGTGGTGCCATAGGGACCCACGGTGCCAGGGGCTGCTCTTGGCACAGGACAGGACACAGCGGCTGCTCCTCCTCCTCCACTGCCTTTAGCAGCCCTGGAGTTTTGAAAGGCAAATCTATTAGTGCAGGAGTGCTCCTGACCCACATTATTTCCCAATTGTGAACGCTTTCAATTAGCAGCAGAGCTCAAGCTGCTGGATGTGTTCATTAGTGACACGGCCTCTCCCGCGGTGACGAGCTGGGTGACAAACCTGTCTGAGGGCCACGCAGGGCTCTGGCTGTGGCACAGCCCTTGCATTAGCACAGAGGGAAGCAGGGAGGGGAGGCGTCCCCAGGTGCCTGCAGTGGAGAGGGGACACATTGCTGGGCACGAGGACCTGGGGGGATGGCAGAGTTCCAGCACCCGCATCCCTGGCAGGGCTGGTGGAGGAGCCTCCCCTGCCCTGGGCTCAGCACATCCATCACTGGGAGAGGCATTTGCAGAGCCCCAGAGCTGCCTGAGTGCTGAGTCCTCTAAATCCCACAGAGCAGATGGCCTTGGGCCACCTTCAGAGACACCTGGCAGGGAAGGACATGTCCTGTCCCCAACCACGGGCAGGGAGAGAAAACCATGGGAGCCTTTGGTGCTTCTGCAGGGCAGCAGTTCAGGGGACCCAGGAACACGTTCTGGCACTGCCAGAGTTGAGCCCCTGGCAGAGGCTCCACCACTGAGCATGGCTGCCCACCCAGTGCAGCCCAGCGAAGGTGTTTGTGCTTCCACAGGGCTCGACTGGCCCAATAAAAGATTATCAGCTAAATAAAACAAGAAGTGAGTGATGCCACTATGCCCTGTTGGATTGAAATTGTGTGAGCAAAGTGGTTTTCTTGAGGAGATTTATTTCCTGTGCTGGCTGCAGGCAGCCAGCCCGGCGGAGAGAATGAGCCTCTTGCTCCGAGGCCACCGCTCCCTCCTGCAGCCAGCACGCTGCTGCTGTTTCATTTCTGAGGGAATCAGAATAAAGGAAATGCCAACAGGGATTCACCCATTGCAGAGCACAGGAGCACACACGTGCTCACCAGCCACCAGCTCCAGCCCTGCTCCCCAGGCCCTGCTCTCCCACCACACGGGTAGTGCCCAGCCAACGCCTCAGCCCCACAGTCCCACCCACCACCCGTGGGCAGAGCCAGGAAGGTGATCCCATGGTCCATGGATGACTCCTGCCCAGCCTGGACCTAGCACCAGCTGTGCCAGCCGGGACAGCGCTGGCACCCGTCCCATCGCCTGCATGCCAGGGCCAGTGCCAGGGCAGGACACTGGCTCTGCTGCTCAGACAGCATGGCAGAAATGGAGTCTGAAACCATCACCTCTCCTGCCACGAGCTTCCCTGTCAGCTCCAGTCCCCCCGTAATGACCGGGCACTGGTACCAGCCCCAGCCAAGCCCCGCTGGCTGGCAGGCACGCCGTGAGAGCCCAGTAATTGCAGACACTGCAAAGTGCCCGCGTCAGCAGTCCTGCTGAATTTTGCTTTCAACATCTGCAGCCCAATAAATCTTTGTCTCCTTCAGGTGAACTGTGCTCTCGGCTCGGGCTCCAATTTACATCCTCAGCACCATCCCCACAGCAGCACCAGCCCCGCTGGGGTCCCGCTGCCAGCCCAGGGCATTCCTCACCATGGGCACAGCGAGGGACCCGCTGGGCTCCTGGGAGGTGTGGGCAGCCCTGGCCCCCCAGCACCGAGTGCCCACAGCACCATGGGCCCGGTGGCCACTGGCATCATTCTCTCTGTGCCAAAACCCTTCCACTCGCCAGACCTTTGCTGGGCTTTTTTTTTTTTTTTAATTGTTTTCAAAACAGATTTCATGTGGTCCCAAAATGAGACCATGATTGTAAATTAAAGTGTAATTAGCCTTTACGCTTTTATATTCATTAACTCTTCTCTGTTAATGATGCAGAGGCTGGAGCACAAACCCAGCATTATGAAACCACATCCAGGAAATAAAATAGTGATTTAGATAATGGCCAGAATGTATTGCTACTTACACATAATTAAACAAATGCTCAATTTACACTTGGAAACATGAATGAATGTTGATTAACCCCAGCCCAACGTCTCTGCTGGCAAGGTGGTTAAGTGGCTGTGCCGCCGGTGGGGCTGGCAGCGGTGGGCAGCGGTGGGCAGGGCACAGCCCCCACCACAGCAAGGCACCTGCCCGGCCCAGGTGCTGCCAAACCAACCCACACCCATGGCCACGGCCACCTGGGCAGCTCTGGCACCGCAGGCTGGGGCCAAAAGCCACCCGTCCCCACAGCAGTGATGTCCCTGGTGCCATACAGGCAGGAGTTGCTGCCATGAGCACTGAGGTCATGCCATGGGGGCCGTATCTGGATCCTCACAGAATGCCAGTGGGGTCTAGGGTGGCATCACCTTCACCCCAGGCATGTGCAGTGTGGTGGGTTCTGCCCCAGCTCCTACACGGGCTTTGTCTCCTGGTCCCTGTGCCTCCTGCCCTCCAAACGTGCCAGTTTCTATGGAGACGTCTCTCTCCTGCTCAGGAGGAGCTGACAAAGTCCACTTGTGCAGGAAAACGATCTCTGCTGCTGCAGAGCTGCTCAGGAGGAGCCTGGGCAGGGGGAACAGTGATGGCCCCGGCTCTGGGGACCGATGCTGCTGCCATGGTGAGAGTGGGAGTTCCTTTGGTCCTTGTTCTGGTGACCCCCAGGAAGGGAGAGGTCCCATCCACCTAGGCTCTGCTGCCCGGCCATGAGCCAAGCCCAAGGAACAGAGCTGTGCCCAGGGACAGCTCAGACCCCCATAAGGGTCTGGAGCCAGAGCTGGTGCCAAGCAGGGTCCCAGCAGCATTTCCTGATGTCATCCCAGTTAGGACAAGACAGGAGCTCTCACCAGCAGCGTGCAACCGACATGGCTCCATAAAGGTGCCACCCCTCCTGGAGCCAGGCTGCCCATGGTGCCCCAGTAGGTGATGAGGGCAGGACACAGCAACTGGCAGCATCTGCACTGCCCCCCCTGCCCTGGCACATCCCTCAGCCCTACAACACAGCCAGGACAGAGGTGCTGGTGCTGGCATGGCTGTGGAGAGAGACCCCTGCTCCCAGGGACTCCCCGTTCATGGATCGTTGACTCAACAGCCCATAATGGCTCCATCTATCGGGGTCAATACGGGTGCCTTTGACACATGATAGACAATAATTGCTCCTGCTTAGAGACTTTTTAGTTCATGGATCATTGACCTGATGGGCTGTAACAGCTCTGAAGGAGGCTGCACACCCCTGCTCTTAAACGCCCTCAGGAGCAAGTGGCTGCATGAAAACCACAGCACGGGGCTGGGGGGAACGTGCTCTCCCCAAAAACACCCTCCCCAGCACATTACCAAAGGCCCTGGGGCTCCTGGAAGCCCTTGTGGTAGCCTGGCCAGAGTGGAGAAACCATAGCAGGAGGTGCAGGAACCCAGGAGGAAAGGCCAAGGTGCCCCAGCATCCCTCAAGCACCAGGGGATGGGGACCATGGTGCCCGTGGTTCACCTCCTGGGGTCTGCAGGCTGGAGCTCCCTTCTCCGATGGCAACTTCCAGGTATATGATTTAATGAAAGGCACAATAAGAAGTGAAACAATTAGAATTTCTGCCTCATTATCATGGTAATCTTATCAGTCGGATAATGAGGTATTAATGGAGATTTAATGTGCCTCTCATAACAGAATCCCTTGGAGAAAACACATAAGGAAATTGCTGTAAATCCACTTAATGATGGAAAGGTCCCCAAACACCATATTCCAGAGGATGAAAAATGCTGGATGCAAATGAGAGAGAATCAAGGTCAATAACACTGCAGGGACCATGCCACCATCATGGATCCAACCTGGTCCCACCACTTTGCCCAACGGCCCCATTCGGGGTGGTTGGACGAAGTGGTGGGGCCAGGTCAGATGCATAGTGGCCACTAAAGATCCTACTTTTTTCTTAAGATGCCTGAAAAACAGTAATTTTGGACACGACCACTCCTCTCAAGGCACTAGACAGCAGAGGAAGGGACACAGGTGCTGGTCTCCAGCTGAGCCACCTCACACTCAAGCTACAAGAAGAGCAAAGCTACATAATTAAAAAAAAAACCAACCCAAAAAAATGGAAATCTCTGTGTTAAGGTGCAGCCCCTCCTGTTAACTGCATCTTGCATTTTTTGCCACATATGAGAAGTCTGAGGCTATGTGAAGTCAGTGGTGAAGTGGTTCAGGCCAGCAACACCCTCTCCAGCACGAGGTAGAAACACGAGACCCAGGTGGTTAAACTGCTCTCCTTTTAATCGTTTTGTACAGAATAATACATTAATAATCACGTTAGAGACAAGATGGGGTTCCTGTATACAAGATTGTGCAAGCTCGTTAATTTAGTTTATAAAGGCTTTACCAGTTTCAAAGAGGAGAGGCAGTACAAAGCTTTTCAACAGAGGTAAAGCACAATTAAAAGGTACAGAATACACGCTACTAACTCAGCAGAGATTCACTCTCAAGCAGTACAGGCCCCCCCAAGCCAGTACCCAAACAGGAGCACTCTTCCCCCTCCTGGTCCACCTCAGGTCACCCCCCCCCCATGCCAAACCCACCGACCCCACCTGCCAGGAGCTGCTCCCAAGGGCTCGGCCCCTCCTGCTGCTCCTGCTCTGGCCCCTTCCCCTCTCCACACTAACACAGCAGCGAGTTCTCCAACATCTCTGAGAATTTGGCTTAACAGAACACTAAACGTTTCCAAACCAACACTGTGCTCACCAGAAACTCACCTACAGGAAACAGGATCACGTTCGTGGCTTTTTTTCCTGAAATTTATGGCAGTTACATTCAGCATTTGGTAGTATAAGGTCTCCAAAACAAAAACTTTTAAACTCAAATACTTAGGAGGCCATACGTGTCCCACTTCTCCTTAAAGAGGGTTTTAAAAAAGCTTTAAAGAGAAATCTCAGTTAGGGTTAGGAGCAAAAGTGAATGTCCCAGGGATGAAGAAAGCCAGCCCTTTCCTCTGCTCCACTACCCAAGAAAGGCAAACACCAGCTCTGCGAGACCAGCAGGCACGGCCTTGCCTTCGTGTCACCTCCTCCAGACACACCAGCAGCCAGCACCAGAGTCAACCACCCAGCCTGGAGTCCACGACTGCAATCCCCTGCCACCACCTCCCCTTCCCCCAAAATGTTCCACTCATCCTTCAGTGGCTGAAGTAATAGAATTAACAGAAAGCACCAAGTTACAGCAACAGGTCCGTGGTGGCTGGCACCTTTTGGCAGCAGTTCTGTTCCTTTTGGTCCTTTATGCACTGTCTGTTCACCTTTACTATTGCACACTAACAACGTCACTTCCTACACATGTAATTTATCAGTTTAAAACAAAACGATACCAGATACCAGGGGAAAATAGTAAGAGGACATCACAGGAAGGTTTTAATTCTTTGGAAAGCCTAATTCTCTAACTACACCTACGAAGACTATAGAAAGGACCTTCAGAGCAGGTTGAAATGAAGAAGCAAAGGACCATCTTGCTATGAAGACTCTCAGCTCATCTGGGGCTCATGGAAACACTGGTTTTGAAATAACTCAATAAAAAAAAAAAAAAAAAGACTCCAGTTCGTTTAAGTACTTTTCTACACAGAACAACAAAGCAATAAAAACGGTGAAGGGAAAGGTTCTTGCCCCTTCCATAGAGGAGAGCAAACCTGAAGGAGCTGATGGTGCCGCTCAGATCCTGCTCACCAAGCTCTCAGGCAGAAGCACCACGCAGGGTGACCACCAGCTTCAGAGTCTTTGTGCCTTTAAGGATTGCACCAATCCTCCCCCAAACCCAACTGCAGGACTGAAAGAACTTTCATACATCGGTCTTAACATCTCAGATATTCAAGTAATCATTAAATATTACAGGACACTTCAATATAAATAAATTTATATTGCTTTTAGATATGATCTGGCCATATCTTCAAGGGCATGTTTGTGCTTCACTGCTGAGTGTTATTGGTCAGGGCTGTGCTTGCAATACGAAGTTACGTGTTCAGCACCAGTACCCATCAAGGCTAAAGAACCCGAATATTGCAATGCTACAGACTGAGATACCACAGTAAGGCAGATAGAAGAGTTTTGTTTCTACTGAGTATTGCTCCTCCACACAGTCAAGTCTCTAATAGAGGAGAAAGACTATAAACAAAAGAAAAAAAAGTTACCATCTTCCCCCCCTCACTGGTGATTAGTTTGGCAAAAATGCTGAGTTATGGAGTCCCAGAAAGTAAGTTTCTTTAATTATGCCTTGACAAGTAGCAGAGCCAAATCAAGCACTTGATACTTTACAGAAATTGCCCTAATTTCAGTTAACCAAGTTATTTTCCCAAGTACTAGTTGCTTACAGGTTTTAATCATGAAAATGCACACACAGAGAAAAAAACAATGGTATTTTGAAAAGAACACAATAAAGGTTTTGTTTTCTTTACCACTCACAGACACCAAGTCCTAACACATCCCTCTGACAGAAGTGCGATGGACTCTCTGGGGAGAGCAAGAAATAATACTGACAAGAGAAAGTTCAGTGCTCGCTGCCCTTTCCCACTGTAAGTCCAGGTAAAAAAGGGCAGCGAGGGCTTATATACAGATAACAACCACTGGCCATCACTCGGACCATCTCACTCCTGAAAAACCCATGTGGTGTTGTGCATAAAAACTTCTTTAAATTGGTAATTGTCAGTTTAAGGGGAAGGTGGGGTGAGAAATCTATAAAACACCCTGAACTGATGTCATGATATGTTTCATAAAGAACAGTGTTGTATTTTAAAATATCTCATATGAACAGTAAAACTTGCACTGCTGCATAGCAGACAACACGAAGAACATTTAGTAAAAACATTCACTGAAACCCCGGGCATATGTATTTAATGTCACTAATCAAAATATATATTACAGTCCAAGGGTCTGTTAAGGATCTCTGTTTGGGGTTTGTACAGTATACACAGTATCTCAGAAAAAATATTACAGTAAGGTATTTTATTTCTCCTTTTTTATATTAGACTTATCTATTGTAACTTACAGTCCCTCTCCTCTATATATCCAAACCTCTTTACACCCTAATGCCCTAGCCAAAAAGTGTTTAGCTCTCTAACAAGCCCTGTCTATTATAAATTCCAGTTTTAGAAAGTTCAGTAATCTTAATTACATTTTAATAAATAGTTCAGTTTGCCCTTTTTTTTAATCTTAGCCTTCCAAGGAAGTCCTTTCGTTACCAAAACACAGTATGTCACAACCTGTTAGAGGTCAGAGAGGCTTTTGCTTGTTTATTCAAAGGATAAGGAGTCCAGAGATAATTGCAATGCATTAAATATAGTTATATAATATTTACACTGTCCTCTCAGATTTTGAATTTAGGTGAAATATAACTGGTAACTAATGTCAGCTCCATACAAACTTTCAGTGTGGCTGGTGTTTTATTAATAAAAGGTGTGTTAAGCTAGAAAGTATACTAAGTGGTTGCCCTGATTCTCCTTGTTTCAGTTTTCTATTAGAAATTAAATGAATTATTTGCGTGAGAAAGAATTCAGGAACAGGAGTGGTGGAAAAAGCATGAAGAATTTTCTGCATGTTTTAAGATTCCAAAATACCTGAAAACTGTGGTCCCTTTTGCAGTGCCAGTATCTACAGGGGAGAAAAAAACGCAACCAAAAGAGAAGAGGAAAATCTGTTAAATTAATTCGATTAGTAAAGGTGTGTTTTAAAATGCCTCAATTCTGTACAGTATTATACAAGGAAAGTCTCTTCTTCAGCTTTCACAGCTGTTGTACATTCTTACACACTCTTCTGCTGCCTCAGTCTGCCCCTCATGTGCTGTGTGAGCTACTTGCGATCATCAATAGTTTTAATGAATTCAACCGCTGCCGTGAACTGCATCCACCAGTACGACTCTTCTCCAGACAAACAGTTGGCATAGAAACTACTAATGTACTGGACAGTGGAGAGCAAGCAAGGAGGATTTGCCTGAGGGTTCAAGAAGAGAGAGATACTCACAGCTTGTGTGCAGAACTGAGCACAAACCATCAAAGGCACAGAGCAGAAATACTGTTCTGTCCGTGCAGGGTCCCCCCACGCTCACAACACCCGATTATGTGACGGATCTGTAGGGCAGGGAGTGCTGATCCAGAGCACCCCCACCTCACACACCCAGAGGGCACCAGGTTTGATAGAAGGAGCATTTCTCCAGCATGGAAAAACGACTCACAGGCCAAGAGGAAGAAGGGTAAGGCTGACAGAGTCCATGAAAGTCACCAAGGACCTCAACACGTGGAGAAGCCCATTTTAGCACCTTATACATGACAGGCCGTTCTCCAGTAAAGGTCAGCAACACAATGCCAGCCAGTCCAGGGTGGATCCTGGTCCTGGCAGAGGTCAGCATTAAGCAGGCACAGATGGCACATGCTGGTGGACCTACCTGAAGAAAACCCCTCTCCACACACATCTGCACCCCAATTTCCTTGGTTCCAGATGCAAAGTTGGATTCACATACCATAACTGTGACCACATTTCTGACGTGTCTATTTAAACTTGCTGAGTTAGGCCTGGGTTTGAGCCCAGCATGCTCCCAGCTACCCAAACCCATCACTTTTCTTCCTAGAATGTGCCTGTTTATTACAGGAATCAGCTGGGGTTTGTGATCTTTGCAAAAGAACTCACCTTTATGAGGACGAAGACCAGAACAGGAACAAAATCATCTGCCCCAGGTACTGAATCTTCGTTTGCCAGGCTAAGCAGGTTCATGATGGTCGAGCACATCCTCAGGATACACTGCACCTTGTCCCGGGGGGTTTTGTAGGCGCTTATTGTGCGGATCTCAGACTGTGCTGACGGCCACGGAGCCTCCCGCAGATACACCTGGAAAAAACACACCACACTAGCACTGCCACACTGTGCACCACCCAGCATGTGAAGGACAGGGACCTGCAGGCAGGAGCAAGGCTCTGGAGAAACAGGGAGCTCTAGCTCAGGATGGTTTCATTACACTGGCAATGAAGGTGGTTTCCTGTTGTGTTGTAATAAAAGCTGGAAGGAGCCAGCACTGTGTAACTGACATAACCAGCCTGTGCTCCCTCCTGCCTCCACTGCACTGCTTCACATGAAGGCAGAGCTGCAGGTCTTGCTCTTCCCCATCAGCAGCTTTAGGAACATTCGTTATTCTGAGTCATACAGTTCAAGTACTGAACTGAGGACTAGGAAGGCTGCAAACATCCAGCCTCTGACAGACTTTTTAAGCCTATCAACCTGCTTTTAGTTATCCTATTAACCACGAGAAAAGTGAAAGCACTGGGCAGATTCACAGATCTGCAAGGTCCCATTCATTCTAGCTTATTTCAGGAAGTTAACTTGACAGCTGTAAACCACAGCTAGGGTGTATGAATCACATCAGAAATGTAAAGGATTCAAATCTTGTCTTTTGAAGTAAACTATCAAAAAGACACTGCATCTTAGTGAAGTGTAATATTAGTTCTTAAATCTTACTATCAGGACAGAGGTGGCAAAATCAGAAAAAAACAGAATTTGGAAGGACCAGTCAGTGGATGATACTAAAGCATGGGTGCAGCATGTCTTTCCTGCAGGATACCCCAGCTGTCACAGACAGAAAAGCAATGCTTCTAAGTGTAAAATAAAACAACTCTCTCCATCCCAAACACCATCAAAACCAAGCACCCTGACACACACATGAAAGTGAAGGAAAGGAGAAGTAGTTACCTCGGGTATCTGAAGTGCTTTGTGGTTTGCAGTCACTACTTTAGATAACCTATGGATGTGCTCATGAAGGACCCTGAAAACAAACACAAAACCCAAGAGTGAGGAGCAAGCAGCAGCCAGGCAGCAGTCCCCTGGGGCCTCCCACTAGCTTTGATACTACAAGAGAGGCCTTCAGGAAGGCATAAGATCATGATGGTCCTACAGCTAATGGACACTAGGTCGGTTAGAGATGCAGAGGATTCTGCCATGGCATGACCTCCAAAACCCAACACCCAAAACCCTCAGATGCACAGAAAATGCTGCACCAAAACAGAACAGGGAAGGAGTCCTGACACAGATCTGATCATCCACTCAGCACACACACTTGCAGATCTGGATGCCTGAACCCCAGGCCATTACAGCTACAAGTTTGTTCTGTTCTAGCAGTTGGTTGCAAACACAAACTTTTGCACATGATGCTAAAGCGCTTCCTTGTTCTTTCACAAAATGTTCTGCAAGAAAACCTGAGTCTGAGTGTCATGGCTAACTCAGCCTGCACAGCCTCCATCTGCAAGAGAGAAAGCAGGTACTTAAACGAGCTGAACTCACTGGTCCCGCAGGATATCCCCATCCTGGTTGGGGTAGAAGGCCAGTTTGAAGATGCGGTTCATGACGCTGCGCTCTATGGCCAGCTGGGCGTCCTGAAGCTGCTCCTCACTGGCATTCTGCCATATGGCATCCTGAGCCATAGCCCCATACAGGAACTGCAGGAAATCCTCAACTTGGGCTGTTTTATCATCTGCTGCTGTGAGCTTCTGGAAATCTGGTAAGCAGTAAAAGAAGAGAGAACACTCAGGTAAGTAAATCATGATTTCTGATGGGTTTTTCTGGAGAGGAGAGCCCACGATCTACTTCACAGAGGCTGTTTTGCCCAACTCCCAGTAAGGGAAATACAAGCCCAAACACTTGAAATAAATGGAGAAATTAAAAAGAAAAGCACATATAGGACACATTTAGCAAAGCATATGGTCAAAATACTCTACTTGATACTGTGTTAATCACTTCCTCTGCAGCACCAGTTCTCGTGCCTTCTTCCCAGCCACCCACAGAGATAACACCCAGAACAATCACCAGAACAGTCACTGGTAGGAACCAGCACATGCAAAGCTGTGCTGAAAAGGGGGAGCACAGGGGAAGATACTGAGAAAACCCACGTGCACCATTTCCTACCCCTACCTGTACTAAGTCTGCACAGTTGCAACATTCACATTTATCTACAAAGCGGAGTGAGCGACGCAGCCACGCTAGCACAGCACGGCCAAATCACTGCCCATTCATTGCCTTCATATTTATAGTGCTCTGCACCAGAGGACAACTGCCACTCACATCTGCCAGCAGCCTCATCACCACAGCTGCCAATTTCTCTTTTAGATCATCCAGAAATAGCTGTTTCCCTTCTGTCCAATGAGAGGGCTTTAACTCCTTCCTGGGTCACTGAATCTTATCACCAGAACTTTAATCCCAGTATATACGAGTTCTCATATTAATTCCAGATTAATTTAACGTGCAGCACCACATGCTCCAGGAGCAAGAACTGACTCCAGATTCCTTATGTACTTTGTTAAATCAGGTATGTGCATAGAGAACATATAAATAGTTTGGTTTAAGTGATTCTGTTTGAAAGAGTTGTCTTCCTGGTGTCCCTCTCTCTTATGCTATGATATTTTTGCATCTTTGATTCATACTGCTATTATTCCCACATCTTCTAAGGCACCAGCTGAAGTTCTGTACTGAGGACTGAATACTGCAATTAATTTATCATTTATCAGTAGATCTAAAATTATTACTGGCATTTGTGCTTCCTCCATGGGGCAGAAGCTAGATAATAGGATTTAGCATAACTTTTTAGGCCAAGTGAGGTCAAATTACCTTCATTCTCTTAGCCCATGAAAAATGCAGGCTGCTACCAGGGCTTGGCTGCCACAGCACACTGTTAGGTCAGTGTCATCTGCCTGTTTGAGCCATTAATTCACCAGCTGAGATAAAAGCCATTTTAGGAATCTGCTCCTCAGATCAGAAGTTGTATTTTCAAACATCAACCTGAGCCAGCATCTAAATATGGAGTAAAGGAGTATAAACACTCCTCAGCCTGCATTAATCTTACCTTGAATAAACTCCCTTATTTTCTTTTCTTTGCTCTCCAGCAGTAACCTCACACACACTGTAGTGAAGTATCTGTTGGCCACTTCTTTATCTCGCAGAACTCTTTGCAGGAGCCTTTCCAAGTGTGCTTGTGTTGTCTGCAGGCCTTGGCGACATCGAGTTAAATAAGCAATATATGGAGCTCTCTTCCTAAAATAAAGAGTGCTCTACATTAGATTCATAATAAAGATAGAGGCTGATGGCTTTACAGTCTGCTAAGCTGTAGTGCAAGAAGAATCTTCAACCAGTTGTTTTTAAAACAAAGATAATGCCTGAATTAGGAAGTTCCATCTTACACGGCTGTCAGTGACTGAACTGACTCTGGAATGCTTGACTAAAGCAAATTCCAAACAGCATCTCTTGTGTTAAACATTAGCCACAAATTGATTTAACCTCAGTTTGTTACTATCTGGACTGACTTAAGGTCCAAGTTTTTTTAAGCCATTTGCAGAGAGGTGAGACAACTTCATTATTTTGTGGGGATGCAGAGATGTAATAACCTGATTTAGTGAAGTACAATCTAAACCAAGCAGGACCTTCTCAATCTGCTAATAAATACACGCTTTTGGAAAGCCATTAATAATAAGACACTGAACAAACTACCTATAGTCCTCTGCAATAGATGCCAGCAGCTTCCGACAGGTCCTGTTATCAAATCGGCTTACACATCGCATGGTCTCCTGCAGCTGGGCCATCAGGTTCTTGTCTTGGAGGTTGATAGCTTCAGCTAGCTGAACTTTCAAGAAGCACACAATTTCATTATCTAATAAAGAACAAAGGAAAATTATTATTAGGAAGAAAAATGCAGGCATGATGAAAATAAAACTTTTTGTATATGGCAAACATGTAACAGCTTAAAACAAAACTTCCGTATATTAGGCAATAAATGTTATTTTAAGAACTATTTAGTAAGTCTTTTCGAATTTTCCAGATATCAAGGGGTAAGTTTTTATATCACATATTTTATTTAGCATTTAGAACCATTCTGGAATGTGAACAGGACCAGATAAGGTGACAAATTCACCTTAGAATGAATGGAGGGATGCAGACACAAGACACGTACAACTAAGTCAACATAAAGACTCAGCAGATATTCAAGTTACTCTGCCAGTGCTGCAGCACAATTCCCAACAGTACATGTGTGTGGGGGGCTTATTCTACAGCTGCAGGCTCTACCTGCCCTGTATCTGAGATACTTCATTATAAACTAGACCAGATTTAGTTGGCAGGTTTGTTTGTGGAGTAAGAAAGAACATTTCGGAGGGAGAAAAAGGCCCCCCCTTGTGTATCTGTGCCAAGCCATAAATGGCACAGGACAAGTGCCAATAGGTGGAGGGAAAGAAAAGACACATGCAGTACAAAGTATCTGTTCAGAGAACATTTACCCTCAGGATCTGTGTGGTCTGGCAGACCATTCCTCGTTGAATGTGTCAACATGGGGAAGGCAACAGAATCTGCTGAACAAAGAGCCAATCTCAATTTCTTCTTTGCATCCCTTAAAGAAGAAAAATATTTTCTTAATAAAGTTGCTGCAAGGTCTGCTTCTTCAATAAGCATCCTTCACAAGTTTTCTGCTTTTGTTTTTTTTAAATATTGTCTAAAAGTTATTTAACAGAATTTTAATATATCAATGTTGTCAAGACTTTAGAACATCCGTTCTCTTGATGCAGCACCTAGGCCAGGTTCAAAGGAATATTCCTAAACACTGAACTGCTCTGTCTTCCCGGGTTATCACACCCCCCCCTTCATCAGTGGAAGGATGCAAGAGGAATCTCGAGATGCTTCTGACTAAAAGTCTGAGATGCTTCCAACTAAAAGCACGTAGAAGTTTACAACTGATCCGTATAAAGATTTTTGTGGGAAGCAATCACATGGCTTCAGCTTTTAATTCTACTTTGTGGGTAAGATTAAACCTGTAAATGTATTTACCTATATGAGAAAGCAGAACTTTGTGGCTGTGCTACTTGACTTGCAGAGTCTGGGAGATCATCTGCAGACATGTTTTGCAAAGCCTCATCCCGTGGAGAGTCGTGCATACTCTCACCATCCCCAATTGCCTCTATGGAAATGAAAAAAAACATTACACTTGAAGAGAGGTGTGTAGATTGGACCAGACTAGACTAATATCCTCTATTTAATTCTTGTTATTCTAAGGCTCGGGGGGGAATGGATTCAGCAAATAAAATAATTTGTTCTGAATAAGTGAAAAAAGTATATTACAAATATACAATGTACAAGTCACCAAGAAGAAATTGCATCAGTTTTAGAAGGTAATATAATTCTTCAGTATCCATTAAAAAAAAAACAAAACAAGCAAAAAAAAATGGTAAGAGATGTGCTATTAACAAATAACCACCTCATGGGCAACATGAAAGAGCTGTCCTTGAGAATACCAACTTAATTCCCAGCCTCCAAGAGGCTGTTCCACAGATTATTTGACAAAACACTCCTGGTTTAGAGCTCACACAGTTTAGCTGTTTGCACTGACATTGGTTTAGAACACTGGAGTGTTTTTATCTTTAAAGGAGGAGAAACTATGTTGGGGGTGGTTATAAAAGCAAGGTTCTCACCTGCACCATCATAGTTTACTATGGCTCCTTCACTGGGGCTGGTTCGCTTAATTGCGTTCCTGTACTTGTCCAGAATGTCCTCTGCAGCCTGTGCCTGTGCACTGAGCCTGGGGCTGGGATCATCTGAGAACACCAGTAAAAACAGCAGGAGTTAACCTGGTGCTGTGCCAGCTGAAACCACACACAGACATTCAGACCTGCACATTTGGACTCAAACAAATAACTGCTTGTGTTCCACGCAGCCACAATGCAAATAGATTTATAGAGTCTGAAGCACAAGCAGGATAAAAGAAAAAGTACAATGAAAGTGAACAAATAAAGGCAGCTTCTTGGCATATTTATAGTGCACACACAAATGGTTCTTGTGTATTTGAAGACTTCTAGAAATGATTAGGCAAAGAGAAAACCAAACACCCAGGTTCAATTTCTGTTTAATTTAGCATTTAAGTAATTATTCCAGGAACGTGTCCGCAGCTATCCTTACAGCTCAGCCATGACAAGGACAGGAGCTTTATAATGAGAAAAAGAAAAGTGAAGGCTTGAGTGGAGAATGCAGTACTGTACATATTGACAGAAACATGACAATTTAAAAACAGGCTTCAAGTCAAGAAGTCTTTATCCACTTTCTTATTCTGAAAGGCAGTGGTGAACATTAACCAGAGCAGCACATACCTTTCTGTAAATAGACACCTGGAGGGCACTCTGGAGCTCCAGAGGGCATGTCATGGGAGAAAATTACTATGATCATATTATTCACATACCTTGAAGTGTTGCGTATCTGTCAGGCACCATGTCATCTTTGTCTTTTTCTTGTTTTTCTTTCTTTCTAAATGGAATGGGAGCTGAAATGCAAGGTACCTTATCAAAGACTACTCTGGAATAATGGCCAGATTGAAAGACTTAAGGAAAGCGGCTAATGCAAGTTTGTCATCAAATAAACTTCAATAAAAGCATAATCCTGTCTATGGGGTGGAGCAGAACTGGGCTGTCACCAGATGTAGTCAGCTCTGCCTTTAACAGACGTGCTGCCACGAGCCAGGCAGAACAGTTTTGCCTTCCAGGTACTAGCCAATTACTAGCCAGGGGAGTCAGGTAGCTTCCCTTTTTTACTTCATATTTATTTATAATTTAGTTCAGCCAACAGTCCTAACTCCAATATTGGTCATAACGACATCAATCTTTCTGGCAATTCCATCCCATTAGCAAGTTCAGGGAGAAGATGCAAAGACAGCACATTGTGAAACAGAAAAGCAAACAAAGTGGTGTTAAAATACTGTAATGTTATTTATAGTCACACAGACTGCAAGGATTATGTGGGTTCTTTTCTAACTGAAAGTCTGTTTTAAAAAAAGGCCAGAATATCTAATATTGCACACATTGCTCCATCCCCAGTGCCATTATTCACAGCATGAAAGCAAAGAATTGTCTTGAACAAGCTTTACTTTGTAAATAGCCAGAGTCTCATTTCCACCCAGGCCTTGTTACAAGAGATATCCTAAGTTATCAATACCCTGCAGTGAGCACGCTGCCATCCAGAGGGAATTCACACCAGTTCTCAGGGAAACTGCAATGAAGTTAATTCCATACAGCCAGGGAACGACTGGCCTCCAGCCGGATTCCAAGGTTACCAAATGATGAAGATAACACAATGTCTAACCAAACTCCTTTCACCTTGCACACCTTGTTGTAAGTGCTGCATTGTTTCAGTAATTCTCTCTTCACTGCAACACTTGCAATGTTATAAATAAACCCCTTGATTTCTCAAAATCAAACAGGACAGCTCTGACTCTGCAGCAAATCTACGTCAGGCTGGGGGGCTTCTCAAAGTGAAACCACACACACTTCCCGTAGGGGTGACTGAAGATAGACCAAGGCAGCACACACCCTGAGTGCCAAAGGCAGACAGATGTGATCCTACCTTTGGGCATGGCAGACACAAAACGTTTCCTCCACCAGGGCTTGTTTCTGTCAGACTTCTCATCATCACTGTCCTTTCGGTCTTCAATCTGCACAAGGACAGAGGTGACATTTGAGCATCTACCAGAGCAAGTGTAAAGATAAAGTTTCTCCTCGGCATCAGGTCATGCTACATCAACTGCAGAGACAGAACTAGAGCAGAGCACAGGAAACCACAGCAGGTTAAGTCAGAAATGTCCCTCCTGAGGAGTGTGGCCCAGAAAGGCAAAACCAAAGGCATGAAGAAACTTAAGATTTCACTTATTGCTTTTTTAAAGAAAATTACTTTACAGGATGCTGCAGCACTTTAAATTTAAACACTGCAACAAATCTATTTCTGAAGCCCCACCAAATCAAGTAAAGCTCATCCAGTAAATTTAAGAGAAGCCAGATCCATTTAAGCCACTCTGAACATCTGCAGCTTTAGCTTATAAAACATTACTGGGCAACATTAAAGGGTAGCAAAAGTGCACTGTAATTCCTTGGCTAAACACATTTAATACCAGCTTCCTGGCATTAGATGTGTTATTAAAGTGAGCATATTAGAAAAAGTAAAACGACAAATAGAAGCCTCACCTCTCCCCTAGAGGAGTCTTTACTGGGGGATGAAGATGATGACTGAGATGCTGCCACCAGAACAGCTGCTCCAGTGTTGGTGGTTGGCATTGGGAGCTCCCTCTCCTCGTTGCCAGGACGTCTGTTCCAGCCAGGATCACTCATAGGTCTCCGAACTGAGGACACTATATCTGAACTCCTGCTGCGGACCAGCCTCTCTGGGTAAGAATGTCTCTGCTTGAATGCTTCTAAATCAGTTGGAATTAAAGCGTGACAGCCAAAGTTTGGCAGTCGGGCCTCATTGCCTCCCATAGCTCCTTCCAAGATGGGTGGATCTGGTGGTGGATGAGAGGGTCTTGCATAGTGTACTTTAGGTCTCACTACAGCTGATACACCTGCGGTCACAAGCATAAAAGAAGCCACACACATTTCTTTTAAGAGTCTTCCAAATGAGCTGGTACTAGCATAGAAGCATTGAAAATGTCTGGTTTTTTAAAAAAGCTTATTCTTTACCACTCACCCTCATTTGATGATAGAGGGTCAAACAAGGCAAGCAAAGAATCTGTCTGTGAAGGAGGAGACGTCAACTGACTGGCTCCTGAAACACAGAAAAAAAGAGTTAGCACTGTACCAAGAACTACCTACAACATAGTGGACATCGAAAAAATATTCCTCGGCAACAAAACTGACATTGCAAAATATTTGAAAAGATATTCTTATATGGAGACATCTCTGTAGTGTGCTGAAATGGTCAGAGAATTGCATCACACAGTAGAAAAACCCTGAGGAGCAAACCAATTCCAAAATGCAAGAGGACAGTCAGTGTAATCAAACTGAACCAAGAAAAGGTGATCTTAGAACTCATATTCGAGCTCTAGTACTGGAGTCTCTTTGTCACACAAATACAGTGCTAGCAAAGAAGGAAACCTTAAGCTTAGCCACCAGAACTCTGAACTTGGGAGAAACTGTAAAATTCTACAAACGTCATTTGTGAGATTTCAGTTACCAGAGATTCCATTTACAGGTAGATGACTGACTCACCATGGGCTGTTTCATCCATGTCAGGACTGGTCACAGAATCTTTTCCCCCAAAGTCAGAGCTACATTCAGACCTGAGATCCTCAATCTTGTTAGGAATGTCTTCAGATGTTGCACTAATACCTTACACATAACAAAAGAAACGTCTGTAATAGTCTTTCAGAAAAAAACAAAGTGGAATTCTGCAGTTGTGAAAATGTTTGGTGAACACTGCAATAATCAAGTCCTAACTTGCAGTAGCACCAAGAGACATTATGAATTTCTATACTCCTAAAATAATGTTTTATTTCTGCTCTACATCTTCAACTGTTTCAACATAGCCATGAACACACTTTGACAACGGGCATTAGACCCTTCACTCTGTTAAATACTTCATAGAAAATGAAGAACCGAAGTAGGTATATGTTGAGCTACTTAAATAAAAAGTGATTATAAAACTAAATGCAAGAAAGCTTGGAGTTTCTTTCCAATCAACACTCTGCTAACCACTGCTACTGCAGCACAGAGTTATTTGATGCTCTGCTGCCTTTTTTATTTATTCTGTAAGGTGAACAAAGAATTACTGCTTTGAAAATTTTTTTTGCAAGAAGTTATTTTGTGAGTGAAGTGATGTATAACTAAAGCAGGTGGAGCAAAGTGGCTGCAGTGAGTCCTGAGGCAGGCATACCCACCTGACACGACGCTGAGGCCGGGCGTGCTGGGCCGAGAGCTGACCTCCCTGACATCCGTGTCATCAGAGGTGCTCCCCAGCCCCGAGCAGCTCTCCAGCTCTTGCAGCCTCTCCTCCTGTTTTAAGTCTGGGGCCTCTACAAAAGGGAAACAGTGGAAAATAGGGAGAAAAACTATCATTAAGTATTCTATTTCTTAGAGACAACAGTCTAAGTCAAATCTTCACTAATCAAAGCGAACTGTAATCCTGGACAGCCCTGCTTAACATCCCAGGGAAGGAAAGCGAACAGAAGTTTGCTTTGCAATCCCTTCTCTCCCTTTTTAGCCCTTAAGAATTTCTTAAGTAAGTCCCTCACAATGCTTGCCATCTTCTCTCTGCCTAGGAACAGTCTGTCCTTTTCATACCAATGTATTCACAAACACTAACTTAACCCTTGGACAGTAACTTCTCAAAGAAAGAGGAGGCTGTCAGTTTGCATTCTGTGCCTCTGGAAGAGCCTCAATTCACGTTAAAGAAACAGGCAAAACCTGCACGATTCTGACCTGAATCACTGGGTAATACTTCCACACTCCAGGCCTCACTTGTGGTTTCTGAGATGGTTGAACCTGTGCAGGGATCAAGCAAGACGGACCCTGAGCCTGGTAAGCACAGCAAGCTGCCCAGCATGTTCTCTGCAGCCGCACCTGCAAAAGGAGAGCCAAGGCCTATAGCTAGAGACAGGCTTCCTCGAGACAGCTCTGCTCAGGCAGAAAAGCAAGAACACATTTTGGTGTCCTTAATAAAGTAATCATGAAAGACAAGGCTGAAAAGATAAAGTGAGCAAATAAATACAATCCAAGTCACGTGCACAAAATCCTCCAACAAAAAAGCTCCATTTTAATCAGCAAATCACACCTATTTAGAGGAGAGCTCTGCAGCCTCACTATTTCAGAGCAAGCATGCAGCATTCTAACACACCAGAGGTACCACTGACTTACCTGCTATTTCTTGCAGACGATCCTCATCAATATTCGGATCGAAGTCGCTGCCCAGGACATCTGTGCTCCAGGTTTCACTCACAGTTTCTGATATATCCCTGTCATCAGTCAGCCCCATCATGTCCCGGATCTCAAACTTACGGAGCTTGTCATCGAGATTATCCTGAGTTGTGGCTACAGGAAAACAAAAAGTTCTCAATCTTTTGAAAGGCTTCTCCAATTACTTCTGGCTGATAAACTGTAAGAGTACATTATAGGAAAAAACAAACAAACAAACAAACTTCTAATTCTGACAGGTAAGACAGTGTTTCAAAGTAAGGCCTGTAAATAACTATTATATCATACAAGAGATGCTGCCTGAAAACAGTTTTTAAGCACATTTGAGACAACAAGAAAATCTTCAACTATACGTGGCAATCTATCAAAGGAATTGACAGACAAAATGAAGAAAATCTAGCACACTTTCCAGAAACTGATACAATTTCTGTTAGCATAACTTATCACAGAAAAGCTGAGGCCTCCAGAGATCAGTCAAGTCCAAATTCCCTGCTTGAAACAGGGTCAGTTACAGCACGTTGCTCGTGGTCATGTCCAGTCCTGTTTTGAATATCTCCAAGGATGGAGACACCACAACCTCTTTGGGCAATCGCTTCCAGTGTTTGACAAATGCAGATTAAGCAGAAGCTACCCAGATGCTTTAAGACTACTCCAGTCCTGATCACCCTATTCCCTGAAGGGAAAAACGTGTTACTGAGCAAAACTTTACAGTTTCCTCTAAAGAACTTAAGCCTCAGAACTCCATGCAATTTCCTTTGCCTAACAATGGACCACAATAAATATTTCTAGAAAACAAAATAAAACCAAGCCATAAATAAAAGCAAGAGGGACTGCACAAGGAAAACTTTTACTTATTTTTTTCTGAACTAGTCAATTTTCCCACTTTGAACTTTGGCTCTATCATCTACAGCACCTCAGGCACTTGTATCAGAGAGTTTGCACCTGCCTTGCTCGTGCTCCAAGAGCTGCAGAGCTTCAACCCCATTGCTCCCAGAGGGGCCTGCACCCAGCTCGGACACTGACTCCCCTTCCAGATCCAGCGACGACACGGAGTTGGAGCGATTGGAAGGACCTGTGAAAACAGGTTTGACTTTAAATCTAATTTGGATAACAGTTCCTAAACATACAATCCAGACTTAACTAGAAAGATGGAAAGAAATGAAGTGGCAGTTCCAGTAAAATACTGAATCGATTAACTAAATGTACATTTGCAAGAGTACCTTGATCCCTATTTTATAGAAAATTAACCCACACCAATCTACACTACCACTAGTGGCTGGAATCTCACCATTACCACACTTAACTCTAACTAAAACATCAATAAAGTCTTTGCAATCAATTTGTTCACTTGTCCATGCATTTGTTTTCTTATTTTGAGGAGAGAAAGAGAGAGAGCAAAAACTAAATTATGGAAGTTATACAAATAACGTGTGCTGAGTGATCTGCACAAACCTCTTCAACACCACAAATAAACCTGTGCTTTGTTGTGTCTGAGGTTCACATAAAGGAGTTGTCTGGAGTCCAGAAACTATTCTGAGGTAATCACTTATTAAAACATGAAAAATAAGTCTGAGAAGTCTACATTTAGAGGTAAGTTAGATTATCTTAATTAGTACTGCACTTAAGTTTAAAAAAAAAATCTCTGTTTTCTCTTTCTAAAGTTTTTTTTCTTCCTGATCACCAGACTCAGTCCTGACTTTCAGGTCAAAACTTAGCTCTAGATTTCTTTCTTTGAATGGCTCTCAAGGGTGAAATAGAACAGTCTTCAAGATGGCAAAGATGACATGCTGTATGCACTTAACTGAAGTTCCTTTTATGGTTAAAGAAACAAACAAACAAAAAGGGACAAAACTTCTTCAAGACTTAAGTAGCCCTTCACCTTCAGATATTCCTTCCAGATTATCACTGCAGAGGGAAAAGCGCAAGGTTTTATCAGGTTTACCATGGAGCTTGTTTTCATCAACAGGGACATCTCCTTGTCCGCCATCTGCTAGCTGCATATTTAAGACCTGCACAGTGGGCAAAAGAAACAAGACTTCCTTAAAATAATCTATTTTTTAAAAATAATTAAACAGTAAACAAAACATTGCATGTATTTTTTTGCCTTTTTTTTTCCCCCCCAGATGTTAATGGCACAATCAAATTTCTAACACTCTGTTTGAAGAAAGACAGATATCTCCAAAGTCAGAGCCTGGAGAGAACATAAGGTAACCAAGTAGTGAACACAAGGCAAGTCCTGATAATAAAGGAGCCACCAGCTCCCTCATCACCCCAGCAGACTAAGATAATACAGAAACTGATCGTTATGAGGCTGTAAAGGGAGATAATCCAAACTGTCAGACAAGGCAGCAAAGATGAAAGCAGCTGTGCTACAGCTGCTGAGAAGAAACCCAGAGCAGCCCAGCCTGAAGGCACCGAGGGCAGCAGGAGCACAGCTCCACCCTCACAAGGAGCTGGGCTTGTGCCTTTCCAGCCTGAGCTGCCAAACCCGTCGGGACTGGTGCTCCCATTCCATCATTCACCCGTGCCACTGGACCCAGAGGACAGAGCTTGCACAGAGAGACTGGATCAGCTGCTTCAGGCTCAGAAACAACAGCCCAGCTCTGCTCCTAAGCATGCTCGGTGACAAAGGCCCTTCGTACATCTGTTAGAGAGCAGAGGCTGTGCCTCTCCAAATATCTGAGACGTGGCAGTTTTCACATACCTCATTTTCTGACATCATTCCTGGAGTAATCTGTGGACCTGTCCCCAAAGAAATCACCAGCACTTCTTCTGGCTGCACTTCTGGGATAGTCTCCTGGGAGGACCCTTCGTGATCTCCATGCTGATCCATTAGAATATTCGATCTGCTCCTGCTACGAGTTGCTAAGAAAATATTTTGAAATATCACTATTAGAAAGCTTTTCCTTGTTTAAGGAGGAAAAAGAGACAGCACAATGGAAATAGAGAATGTCAATGTCTTGAACTAATAATACACATACTAAATAAACTTACAAAATGAGAAGTCCTATTAGACTTGGAGCAATGAACTAGTGTTTAGATTTGGGTACTGAGCTGTGAATAGGCAAACTTTCAAATAAAAGTTTAGAGAAACAAGGTGTGCTGTGTCCTGTTTGCCTGCACAAATTCACTGTATTCCAATCACTGAAAGACCCTTTATTAATTAATTGAGAAAATGAAGAAGTTTGTTACCGACCAAAGAAAGGTCTGTGTTCTATAACTGTAATTAATTTAGAAGTTTTTTGTCCTAAAAAGCAGAGAAGTCTTATTCTAATGGATGTCTCAACCCCCCCCCACACACACACAATTCAATATGAGGTGGTTTACTTGGATTATTTTGTGACTCTTTATTAGTCTTTTCAAACAGCCTCATATTCCCACGTTTGGCACCATGGGAGGAAAAACGCCCACAGGGAATTAAGATTTCTAAGTCTGGCAGCATGACACCAGTTATTTCTTTATTTGATCCAGGCAACATGAGGCGAGTGTGCCAAATTCAGATTATCACACAGAGGCACACAAGGTGTTTTTAAAAACTACGTGTAGACATGAAATGAGCTTCATATAGAAATCAATGAAGAAATCTGAAAAAAGCAACTGATGGCCAAAGTAAACCAAAGGCATGCTGAAGTCATGTGTAATGAGTCAGGGTTTCACAGAGAAGAAAAGAAAGAGGGCATTACCCACCAAAAGGGGTTACTAGAGTTATATGAGCTGAAAGATTGGTAGCAGAGGTATCCCAGGCAGTAATGGCTGCCAATTGCTGTCCTGGATTTCGAAAGCATTAAAACGAAACAAAAGAAATAAAAACTTTGAGCAAAAACTATTTTATACCATAAAATAAATGCTGTTGTGCCACTACTTTATAGGCATAAGACCAGAACCATTCAGAAGCACAGTTAAAACAACACGGGATAGGTTTGTGTTGGGCTTGGGTTTGTGGGGGTTTTGCCACGTACTGGGCTCTACATATTTTCTTCTTCTAGTTACACACTAACATCAAATCTCTCAAACAAACAAAAATATCCCATGTGGTCACATTCATGTAAATATATACTGAAGAAGAGTATCATACCTCCTATTTTAAGAGAAAATATTATGGAAACAGAAAAGTTCAAGACCCAGGAATCCTATCCAGAAAGGGGACAAAGCCCCAACGAATATGAAACTGCAGTACTGTACACTAACTACTGGAATTAGAGCAGCCAAAAAATGGAGGAAGAAGCAAGCTTCTCTTCTCAGCACATACTCCAAAAGTTCTGGTCTTGCTTTTTCATCTTCCTCCAGATTTGCTCTCTTCTGAGACACAAGAATTTTGAACTTATTCTATGTCACTAATCAAATGTCATTGCATCTCACATCAGGAAGTGAGGAGGTTACCTGGCTTCCTATGCAAAAGAAAATTCTTCACCATCTACACAGAAAAGGTAGGAAGTGAAGGTGTAGTTAAAGAGTAGCCTCAAGAGATGACTAGAAAAATGGCACAGAAAGTGTTTCAAGGTATCAGAAATCTTGCAGGAAATCTGCTTGCTCTCCTTACCTATCGGTAATCGATTTTTTTTGTTAGCTGGAGTGGTGGCAGGAGAAAGCTGTGGGGTGTTATACGGAGTCATTTCAAGGCTGCTGCTCTTCCCTGGTTTGTTCTGGGGTAAGTTTGCCAGCAAGTTTTCCAAAGCCATCCGATCTTCCTTAAGCTGATCACTTGACATTACATTCCGCATAAAGCCAACCTAGAAATCGACAATTAGTGCTGGTAAGAACTGCAGTGGAAATTAGCAGCCTTGCTTTATCTGTAAATATACAGGGACAAGTTTATACTACTTTTTTTTAAGAACTTAAGGTATTACCAGAGAAGTTAGCTGGCTGTATGTCATATAAACCACTGTTCTACTCAGACCCTCCAGAAGGTTAACAGAAGACATGGGGGGAGTTTCAACCGCACGCCCATCAATAACTACATCCAGGAAAGCAGCAACACAGCTCTGCAAAGAGAAGAAATTATTTTTAAATGAGACACCATTTGCTACAGTTTGGAGAGAACCCAAGTTACAACAAGAGTTAAAGTAGTTTACAGAATGATGTAAGTTTTGCTTCCTACTTTTAAACTCTTAGGATAAAATACCATGTACCAGTACAATCACTGAGGAGCAAGTACAGAAGGCATGCAGTTAGCTTAGGATCTCCTTCACTCCTCTGCTGCATTAAAAGGTGTTACTTAACTGTCTTCTTACAAATTTTGAAAAAACTAAACTGCTTTATGGCAATTAAACTGCCCCTTCTTGAAGGATCTGCTGAGCACAGACTAAAAGTAAAACAAGGAAGCAACACACAACATCACTTTCTAATCTTACTGAATGTTGCTTGTATAATAAACCTGTAACTTTGTATGATGACTGTGAAGCAATTGAAATTAGCAAAACCCTGGAAGTTATATAAGCAAATCCACAGGTTTTTCAACATATGACAATTCCAAGATCATTAGATTCACAGTTCCTCTGATGAAGCCAATTTCAGGATTGCTGTGGATGATTCACACTAACAAAGGAAAAGCTGTACAAAAAAAGCAAGACTACGCAAAAAAGGAACAGAAGTTACTCGCATGAACAAATTACTTGATGTTAAACCAGATTTCATCATACAAGAGTCATGCTGAGATCAAAGAGTTTCCTTTAGGTTCAGCAGAAAAAACACAGTCAGTCACTCAGCATTTTGGTTTTAAATGTAACTCTCTTTTATGTCTTTTTTGCATTTTCTTTTAAGACGTATTACGTCAGGGCAGAAGCAAGAATCTCCAACTCTTAATTTGAGTACTTAAGATTTTGCTCCCAGCTTTTCACAGGATTTAATCTGGCTTTCAGTACATGTAACTTGGAAGTTAAACACTTAGTGAGTCCTTTGCAATGTCTGAAAAGAGAGGAGTGTAGAAGGACAGGGGTTTTTTTAGTCTGGACTCTTACTTTGTCAAATTTAGCGAGGTTGCTCTTCATGCGGGGGTCACCCTCTTCAGACCCCGTCATTGCCAACTGCTGCAGAAGTCTCCCAACCTGACATGAAAAAGAAACATGAAGAACAAGCACTTCAAAACAACACGACAGACCCAATTATAAAAAACAGTTTAAAAACTCCTCCATTCTAATTTTTTTTTTCATTTAGTCCTCTGAGAAATACTTCTGATTGAGTAGATGGAGTCTTGTACTTGCTTTCAGGGCAGAAAAAATGCAAGAAGCTTTGGAAGAAAAGCAGCCATTGCAGTGAACAAGAAAAGCTGCACACACAGTGTGCTGTGAGCATCCATACTTCCCCCCTCCCAGGAACAAAGCATGTTTTGTTTTTACAACACGTCAGAACTGAGAGTTGAATCTAGGTCATCTTAAACACAGAGATTTTTAAAGGCTGTTTATATTTTCCTAGGAATATGTTGGAGGGAAAAAAATAGCAGGAGGGCTAACCCTTGTTTCAGAGGATATATTCCTTACCCACCTCCCACTGCAAAACAACTCTCCTTTTTAAAGAGTCACCAGCTGTAAGCTCTGCTATGACACACAAGCAGTGACATAGGAGAGGATTGCTGATGTGCTTGCAAGGCCCTGTCAGTAACAGGCTGGTGAGTAACAGGCACCAGAACAATAACACTGTGAGGATCACACACTGTCCAGTTTCCAGACAAGGTTACTTGCGTGGGGAAGGAGCACCCTCAGCCAGACCAGCCTTGCTTCACACCTTCACATACTATCATTACATTGCCCAAGTATTTGCACAAAGACAAACACGTGTCACGAGGGCTGGGGATGCTCTAAGGTCTAATGCAACAGGAGACAGCTCCCCACCAGAAACACTGCTCGTTACTGCCAGCCAAGGAGGCTCTTCCAGCAAAGCATTTCATCATTTTGTGCAATCCATGGCATAATATTTAACAAGAGCAAGAACAGCACAGAGCTCGTTCACACACATTCCAGAACACATCTCATAGCTGCTTTTACACTTCAGATTCCCTCCCTCGTAACAGCTTTATAGAGCACATTTGCAGCTCTTGTAAAAGATAAAGGAATACACACTATCATTTTTTTAAGTCAATGTTTTAAGCAAACAGATAAACTTTAGAGCACACCTTTCCAGCAATGATTAACACAAATATTTACTTAGCATTCACCTGACAGGCAGGAGGGACTGTACCTTTACCTTTAATGTAGTAACATCAGTTCTAGTGGGGGGACAAAAAAAGCCAAGAACATTTCTCATACTTTTTTTAAGACTACTTTAAAGTGACTCATACCTGCATCAGGTTAAATCTTGCCACCTCGTTTATAGGAGCATCAGAAATGATCCCATACTGCTCTGGGTTCACAATTGCAGGACAGATGAAGCAGGCCAGCAGCAGATCAGTGCACATGGCTCTGACCTCCCCAACCTCCAGCCTGTCCACACATGAGAGTGTTTTGTACATCTGTGACACAATCCACCTCAGGCTATGAGGAAAACAGTACGTGTTCTGTTTGAGATAGCCAATGAATTTGTTCACTAAGGTCACCAGCTTGGCCTCGTTGGAGTCGACCATCTCTTGGACTCTTTGCTTGAACTTTTCTGTGCCTTTCTCTCCAAATAACTTTTCCTGTTGTACTGGGGAGAATCTCTCTATTAACTTGTTTGGATCGGTTTCCAGGTGGTCTTCGTCTTCAACCAGGAGCTGCATGATTGGCTCATGTAAAGTTGCAGTAAGAAAAAGTTTTGCAGAAAAGAGTCCTTCAGAGAAAAGTTTGAAGAGGATGCTGAAAGCACAGGTGCCCCGTCTCAGCAGCCGCCTCGGGTTGTCGCTCTCCTTGAGCTCAAACTCAATCAAGTACCGGAGGACCTGGAGGAGGTAGCTCTCATCCTCCTGCATGATGCAGTTGCCATAAATGGAGGTAAAGACCGTGTGAATGACACTCTGAGTGTTGTCCTGGTTGAGCTTCTCTCCAGCCACCAGACAGGATGCAATAAGCCTAGGGTTCTCTCTCAGTCTGTTCAGGAATTCTCCATAAGCAGCCTCCTGAAATCCCAACTGCTTATACCCATCCACAAACTGCGTGTCCTCCAAGATCTTTGCATGCTGGCAACATTCAGCAGGAGAAGCTTCAGCACTGTACAGAAAAACATTGAAACACTTTAAGTAACTCTCAAGCAAACAAACTTCCTAGAAGATGCCACGTGGTCAATCTGTTAACAAGACTATTGCCAAGAAAAAGTCTTTCCATACAGTTAATACAAATGACTTGCAGAATCAGGAATAAGGAGGGTTTGTTCCCATAAACTATGAACAGAAGCAAACCAAACACATTTATTAAAAAGGCAGCTAAACAGCCAACAAGTGTCAGGTGAGTCAGATTCCCGAGACTTGCTTTAAAACCTGACTATTTTTATGATTAGTACAGCAAAGGACTCTAGGTTCTAAGTGTGAAAAATCTGATGGGTTTGCTGCAATCCAGAGGAGTTTAGGAGCTCGCCCTCCCCAGGCCCCCCCCAGCTGACCTGGTGATGATGAGCCTGTCGAGGTTGATGCGCTGCTGCTTGGAGATCCAGGCGGTGCGGTAAAGCTTCTCCGCCGTCTTCAGCACCTCCGCGTTCAGCCGCTGGATCAGCTGCTTCTCCGAGGTGACGTAGAGCCGCTCCTGCTTGAGGTGGTGTGCCAGCGTGTGCAGGTCCAGCTTCACCATCTTGGGCAGCGGGCGGGCTCCCAACACGCTCTGAGAGGGAAAGGAAGGAGATGGGGGAGCTCAGACAGGGAGGGAACGAGTTCTGCCAGCCCCAGGGAAGTGATAAGCAGGCCACGAATTTTCACTTGGCAGCAGATGCTGCCGTGCCCCTTCCATGGTCACATCTGAGTATGTTCTCTCAAGTCCACTGCCCACCTCTTAATGACCATGTCACTCTCTCCTAATGCAGGGTTTCCTAATTGCCAGTCTCATTAACCCCTTGCTCTGCCAGCACACCAGGGACACTTGCATAGCAGCAAATGGTATTTTCAACTCGCTCTCATGAACTAACAGAGTAAAGCTCCTGCACCACATCTCCAACACACCAGGTAAGACACTGGCTGTTCCTTGGAGAGACGTGGCCCTTGCTACAGCTGAGGTGACACTAGTGCAGGGAGATGACCAGGAGTCCCATTCTGACTCTCTCTGGTGAAGAGGCAAAAAGATTTCTGAACTTAAAGAAGTCCCCATCAGGGACAAAAATCCACACAAACTACTGTGATGCCTCAACATAACACCAGCTCTAGCTTCATAATTAGAAAACATCTTAGTTACCAGTTAGCTAAACAGAGTACTCCACCATTGAAAACAGGTTCAAGGAGCTAATCCATCTAAAAGTTAAATCTATGCAAGAAAAAAAAAAAATCAACTCCACCAGTGCTAACAAGGGAAGGGGTAGAATCATGCAGATCAGGTTATGTTTCCATAGAATTAATTATTACCTGCTTTGTGTCTTCTTCCCCATCAGAACTAGCAGCCATACCAGCTAATTTGGGAAGAAGGGTTTGATCCAGATGTGATCTGTAACTGCGCTCAGATGTGTTGGTAATGGATATATGGATATATGGCAGAGCTGCCAAGGGGGCTGGTGATGAACCCTTTAAAGCCATGCTACAGTGAAATGAAAAATAAACTTCCCACAGCCTGTAGTAACTCTTGAGGAGCCTTGCTCCACAAAACCATGCTTGAGAAACTACAAATAATGTAGTACCATGGCCTAATGCTCTCCCTTTGCAGTGCTTTAAAGATCTCCGGTTCACTGCTCAGCATGGCAGGAGATGATCCACTCTGAAGAATACAGATCAGCTCCCTAATCAGGGACAGGTTTTACATTTGTTGGGTTTTTTCAGCGTGTGCAGAAAGCCTGATAACCAGGCACGCTGACAACCATCACTGCTCCTTGCCTGTGTAATGAGGCTCCTTCACCTACAGCTTTAACCTCACAGCCAAAACCCCAGCAGAGACAAAAAGAGACACTGTCACAAACCTTTACACATAAAAAATTGCAATCTTATTCCACCTGATGGTTTAAAGGCCATTCCTAGCAAATATAGACAACTGTGTATATGAAGCTTTCAAAAAAACCAACTTAAAAAAAATGCCCAAACCCAAACAAACCCAGCCAGCAACCCTAATCAGTGGCTACAGCTCATGCATCCAAAAACGAGATTAACACAGAACTTGAAGGACACTAATTCAAGTGGTTTTAACTAGGTCAGTCTGAGGAAAATTATTAGAAAAAGAAACTGATGTTACTGACAAAGTTCTTAGAGAAACAAATAATAGCTTCTTGCAACAAATTTATTTTTAGTCCAGGAATTTAAGGGCTTGCAAAAAAAACAGCATTAGCTGCCTGCAAACACTGTAGTAATCAGTTATGAGGCTACGAGCTATTGAGATCAGCCAGGGAAAAGAAGCTGCATCCATAAAAATACACACACATGAGAGCTGCAGAACTACCTCCTGTCTTCTGTCGCTTCCCACTGTCAGGCTGTACTTACGAGTTGTTCACAGTTTATCAAACCTCAACAGTTTTAGTTGACATTTTCCATTTTAAGGTGTCCACCCACAAGCTCCACTTTTCTGGACAAAAAGTTAGTCCAAGTGGTTCTGCTGCTGGTGAGAAGTTTTGGGAAGGAAGAGGAACCCACTCGGGGTACCTCTGTGAGCAGCTGGGTGACTTGGACAGTGTCCCTGTGCCTTTGCCCTGCCAAATTTCAAAACAAGTTTCTATTTTTGTGCCACTCGTTACAAACACATTTAACAGCAGACAAGGCGATTAAATAGCTTCTGATGTGGCTCATATACTCACAAGTAAAGTGATTTCTCCCACTGTTTCACTCAGTGTCTCTTGGTTTTTACTAGAGGAGATGTTTTCAGCCTCAGGGGTGGGCTAAGGGCTCTGACAGCTTTCAGCCCCTGAGGGAAGACTGGTCTCTCTCCCTGGCCACAGGTGGGAGCAAACTCCAAAAGCCCAGTCAGCAAAAGAGACAGAAGTGTCCTGGAAACAATACACTTTTTCTGGTAAGTTACGATTACCAAAATAGCAGTTAAGTTGTTGGAAACTTTTTCTAGAGCTTCAGACAATAAAAAAAAATAAAATAAATCAGTGAATGCTCAGAAAGCAAACAAGACCCCCCCACAGCCCATAGTCCTAATACCCATGCATATAATCCTCCTGTCCAGCAAAGAAACAGAGCAACACCACCACAGAAAAGTCAGACTACTGTAAAACAACTCTGTACCATTTGTGATGCAATCTGAATAAAAAAAAAAGACAGCACAGGCCTTGCACACACTCGGAGAGTGAAGTGACCACCTACCATACCAACAATTTGGGCATCTCCTCAGGACAGAGCATCACGGCCGTCAAACGGAGACTCCAAAGCACTGAGTGCCTGTGAGAAGCTGCACGCTGCTGTGCTTTCTGAATTTTGTAAATTAATTGCCACTGTGAACTTCAGGTCCAAACCAAACAAGGCTCTGAAGACTACCCGCATCTGCCCTTCTAAATACTCTGGTCCTGTGACTTGTCCATACCCTATCAACTGGCCACTCCCTGCGTGTCTATCTTATCTGTCTCTACAGCTGAACACTAGAAATAACAGAAGCAAGAGGAGAATTGATCTGGAACTGAACCACAGCAGGTTAGTAACTACCACAGCTTTGTGAAGAACTATGAAAATCCGCAGGATCTTCTTGTCAATCCACAGGACATCAGCTGCACAACAGCAGCTTTTACCTCATACAAGAGAACGGGATCAGCAGCTTCCCCGTCTTTGTAATTGTCCATGAAAATTAAACTCATTTGACTGCTACTGAAATACCCCTCTGTAAAGGGGAATGCCTCCTTCACTCCCAACTTTGTCTTCAGGTTTCTGGCAGACATTTGTGACCGCCAGAGATGTAAAGCAGGCAGTTAATGCACGTGGTAATTCAGCAGGCTTCAGACGGGCTCTAAAGGAAATTTGCAGGGTAGTAAAGAAAACCCCAAACCCTAGCTGAGCAAGGTGCACACACTATTCCTCCCGTCAGATACTGGTATTATTAACACAGCTGGTCCTGAAAGAAGAAACTCATACCACTAACAGCCCTACCTGGCACACGCTGCTCGCCTCCAAAACCTCTTCCCTTTATGACTGGTATGAAATGACAACAGTTGCATTCTCTGGCCTTCCCAGGCTACACAACGTCCACTCCAGGCCAGCACTGGGGACAGGAGCTCCAGCAGCAATCAGCACCAGTTACATACTTGGTAGCGCCCCAGAGAAGGCAGTGGAGGAGCAGAGGGAGCAGCAGCTTCAGCCGGTGCTGACCCCAGAACGCTGCTCGTCAGATCACTTTATTAGTTTCTCATAAACAAAAAGATGCCCATAATTATCCAGCTACCTGGTTTATGACCACCATGCACCATACCTGAAATAACAGATGTCTGTAGGTAGTTGTATAAAGGAGCCAGTTTAGGAAATGTAGATATCCAGGAGTTTGTTGTGGCTGAAGAAACAGCAGATATTACACAGCTCCTGCTAATGTGCAAATTATTTTTCAGTCCTGGCAATTTCATTTTGATATGAAAACACTTCAGTTTTTTGCCAGTTGCTTCAAGGCTGCTTAGTAACCTATTAAAAGCTGTGACACAGCAAGAGAAGCTTAGCACAGCAGTTCAAACCATTTCACTCCATGATGCTCCACCACATCAACAACAAAGACTGCATGACCTGACAGCATCCAAGATGTTTTGCCCTGCTGTCAGCACGACAGAAATGTTTTCAGAGCCCAAGATAACTCATGCCTTTGATGAACGCAGGACAGAGATTGCTTCCCACACTTAAAGTCCTGGATAACACTACATGTCATGTTTAGGTACTGAACTCCACCTCACAAAGTATGTGGGTTTGGACCAGGGCACACAGGAACAAGTGACACGTCTATTGAAGATTCTGAGGTTCAGTTGACAGAAGAGGATTAGGTAAACAGCAAATACTGGAGTACACCAGATTCCTCTTCCTCCTCCAGTGCTTCCTGCCCAGGGTTATTTGCTCCTCCTGACTCTCGCCATGCAAGACTCAACTTCCAAAGCAAGTTTGGGCAGATCTAACGTGGGCAGGGCAGGGCAAGGCAGAACTGAAATCACCCCATCTTATTGAAAAATAATTCCTAAGCAGGCTTGAATAGCTTCCACACTAATTCACCCCAGATGAAGTACCTCTCTCCTCATTAGTATTTACAGTAATAGCTAACAAGCTTTTTTCTTTACATAAGCCAACAGCCTATCTCCCAAAGTTGAGCTAAAAGAGCCCACTTTTCAGTAGGTAGCTCACCATGACCTGGGACTTACCTGTGAATGCTCATGTTACAACACCCGCCGTCTCAAACCATGCCTAAACATGCAAAATGTGTTTCCATTTGCTACACTTCACCTACCCAATCAATATTAATAAGAAGCTCATACCTCGTTTGTTTCTGCCCAGTGGCTGCTCTGCAGCTCGCGCTGGACATACTGTCTATCCAGACAGACTTACGTGACACCAGCACCTTGTTTCTCATGCCCCTGAACACAACTTATGAGTAATGCACAGGATCAGCTGCTACTAAATTATCTATTACCACATTACTGTGTTGCACAAAATCAACAAAAGCATAGAACCATGGTAAAACCTACTCCAGTTGCTTGTGAAGTTAGAGAGAGGAGTTCCCCCTACATGAGGACTCGTGCTAATAAACTCTTAGTCAAAAGAAGTGCACAACCTGAAGCTCCTCAAACTGCCAAGACCAGCCTGCTCCCAGCCCCTTCTCTCCAGAGAGGCTCCCTTCCCCGTCACAAAACATCCCACCATGGCAGATAACTGCTACTGAGGCCAGACTATATTCTCCAGGACCTGACAAACCTCACAACAAAACCCACATGAGGAGTATCTCAAACATTGTGGGACCCTCCTCAGCAGCAGTTCAGAAGCCTGTTTCCTAAACCCACCGTCCTGCTGCTTTCACAGAGGCAGAGCCCTTCAGATCTGCTGTGCTGTCCGTGCCATTCCCCCCTCCGTCATCTCCAAATTCCAGCTCCTACTTGCGAGTCAACTGCATGGTCCACAAAAATAGCATTGTACCTATCAGCGAGGGGAGAGTCACATGCGTGGCCCCAGAGCTTCGTGGTGAGGGCTCTCCCTCCAGAGCACAGTATCATGACTTTGCAAGAAACACGACAGATACTGGTCGAGTTCTCCAGCATTAAGGGTCTGTTAGTAATAAAAAAGGGAAGTCACGATATTACAAGTTTTAAACCTGCACCACACACAAGCCATGACGGAGACGCCGGCGACGCTCACGCTGAGCCTCTGCCACAGCCACCGGCTGCCCGGTCCCACCGTGGCCAAGGACCAGAGAAACCCCAGCCGCCAAGTGCTTCCATTTCTCGAATACCTCAAGAACTACCGGCTCCCAGACACTAACATGGCAGGTCGGGCTGGCTCGGGCCGGCGGCTGGCGGGGGAAAAGAGGCAGATCAACACTCGAGGCAACCTCAGGGCCAACTTCTCCGGGTGCTGGCGGGGCAGCAGCTTTCCCCTCCCGCAACACACCCCTGGAGAACCCCCCTCACCGGGGTTACACACATTCCACCCCCCGACCCCACCGCCCGCCTCCCTGCACACACCGAGGGGGTTCGCCAGGCCCCGGCCCGGCCCGGCCTCGCCTTCCTCCCGCCCCCCCCCCCTTCCTCCTCCTCCTCCTCC
>VYZX01004059.1:879665-892426 GCA_013401335.1 Brachypteracias leptosomus
CGGCCTGTGCCCCCCCTCAGGCGATGGAGCCAAAGAAACCCCTCAAATAAGCAGAACGGGTGAAAAGAAAGAAAAAGTGCTGTTTAGAAATAAAACAGAGATAGTGGGAGGAATGGGAGCTCAGCATTGGGGTGGGGGGACTCCATCCATTGGGTGTGGGATGGGTTGGGTTGTGTCTGGATGGTTGTGGTGTGGTAAAATTAATCCCTTGATAGAGAGGCAAGTTATCTATAGGATATTTCTATATGGTGTGATTCATCTCTATATGTGTTAATTTCTATATGTGTTGTTTAATTTCTATATGGTGTGTTTCATCTCTATACGTGTTAATTTCTATATGGTGTGTTCCATCTCTATATGTATTGTTTAATTTCTATATGATGTGTTTCATCTCTAGGTGCGCTACCAACAGGTCGGATCTATAAGTGTTGGCCATTAGAGCANCTTCCCCGGCCAGCGCCCCGGCTCTGCCGCCGCCCGGCTCCTGCTGCGGCCCCGGGCCAGGCACGGCACTGCGCAGGCGGCGGGCGGGAACGGCGGCCGTGCTCTCTGGGACATGTAGTCCCAAGGCCGGGGACGGGGGGGAGNATGGGTTGGGTTGTGTCTGGATGGTTGTGGTGTGGTAAAATTAATCCCTTGATAGAGAGGCAAGTTATCTATAGGATATTTCTATATGGTGTGATTCATCTCTATATGTGTTAATTTCTATATGTGTTGTTTAATTTCTATATGGTGTGTTTCATCTCTATACGTGTTAATTTCTATATGGTGTGTTCCATCTCTATATGTATTGTTTAATTTCTATATGATGTGTTTCATCTCTAGGTGCGCTACCAACAGGTCGGATCTATAAGTGTTGGCCATTAGAGCAGGTCAAAAAGCCTGGGGAAGGTTGTTAATAGAGGCCATGCCAAGTGTGAAAGTGTATGGAGCAATCCAGGCTATTGCTTCACCATTAATAGCAACATATGGACCTGCAGCCCCAGAGCTGATTAATGCCAAGCAGCCACAGAACGATTTACACTTTGCCCTTCTTTTTGAGACTCTTAAAAACCACACAGCTCTCACTGACGAGTGACAGGGCCTGGTACAACCACACAAGAACACAAGAGGCTCAGGCTGACAGAAGAACGTGGTAAGGTCACAGTGTGATTGATCTGCAGGGACCGGGATAGAGACCAAAACCACAGCTCCCAACTCATGTGACTGCTCCTCATGACACACTCAAGGCAAAGACTGTGCCCAGCAGAAATACCAGGGAAAACTAAATAGTACAACATAATTTATTACACGAAAATTTGTCCCAACAGAGGATTTATGAGGCCTGTTCTTCGAGGAGGAAAAGAGGCCACTAGAGACACATCAGTACCATCTGCAGCGTAGGTCAGCAGAGCACAGCTCTGGTGGAGGTGACGCCTGTCCCAGGGCACAACACCCAACAATCAGCCAAGGCTCCAAACACCACCCAGTGCCCGGAACCCCCAGGACTGAGGATTTCCCCATCACCCTGCAAGGAAGGGTACAGGCCCCAGGCTTCCTAGTGATTTCAGTGGGAAGGGGACACTCCTGAGCCACCTCTGCTGCTTGCTTCTCATGCCAAGTTATCTGCAAAGCTCTTCCCAAGAGGTGACTCAAAACAAAAGACAAATGTTTACACTTTATATCTCTCACTCTCCAAAATATTGTCTATGTGCCTGTAACTGACACAGTTACTGCCCTGAATTCTTTTATCTGATAAAAGGGAACATCTTATGTAACTGAACTTCCAATATCCACATTAACATTTTAGAAATAAGTGTGGCAAACTGAAATGTAATAAAAAGATGCTCATCAAACCGAAATATGCAAGTCACCAGGAAACTGTGAGTGGTACCAGAAAGCCAGCTGTCACTCTGCACTCCCAGCAGCAACACAGAACTCGCTCTATTTACATCACTCCCCTGCAGAACCCAGGAAAATGAACCCAGGGCCTACAAGTAAGAAACTGCCCCCTCAGCCCCACCTTGTCTGCATCGAGTTTCCTAAGAAGTAGTAAAATGTTTGCATTATTTACAGTTCTCAGCCATACTAAGAGAGAATTCTCTTCCAAGGACTAAGCTCAATAATTTGCATCAGATACCTCAGGACTTTTCAAAGCAGAAAATCAAATCAATGTAAATGTAATGAGGACATAATTCAAAGATGAGAACCACAAACAGATATAAAGGATACAAGATATGCTTCAAAATAGAAAGAACAGTATCAAGATCAAAATGGCACTTCAGGGGTGTGTTGAGCAACAAGGAAGTCTTTTGACAACGTCTCACTTCACAATCATAAAGAGATCCAGGGCCAGGCCCTGCTGCCACAAGAGGTAACTTTTAAATCCGAGTCCTTTCCCCCCACAGAACACAGTGGTGTCCCTACTGGTAACCACTTTTGCTAGACTACAATTACCTCAAGTTATTGTTGTTTAGATCTCAGATCTGGTATCATCCAAGGGTGAATGAACAACTTTTAGTTTCTCACCATATGTCCCTCTTCAATCACTCAAAACTTCCATTTTTAATTTGGCATTTTGTAGCTGTAATTTTTGCTTTAAAATGAAATTTGGAATGTAAGCAGGTAACACATGCCTATGTGATCCCAGACATATCAGGCAACGGGTGGCAGGGATGCAGCCAGGCCCATCACCTACACCATACTGGGGTGGCCTGGGTGGATCTACACTCCTAAGGACTGTGCCTTGACCCACTGATGGAGTTTCCCACCCCAGGAAGCCAAGGGTCTGATGTAACACGGGGCAATGAGTTACATGAGTGAGGACGTGGTGACTCAGTGCTGGGACATCACCAATCAGTGGGTGCCAAGCACCCTCCTCAAGAGCCCTGTGGCCAGGGCCGGTGTGGAGCCGTGTGCCCACCAGAGACAGGCCCCAACGGGGTCCACAGCACATGGTGGAACCTGCATCTCCTCAGGGCAGGGCACCCGCCTTGTCGCCTTGACCCCAGCGCTTCTGCAGCCGCCCCAGGCCCGGGGCTAACAGGAGCCTGACCACAGGCTCCGGAGGCCCAGCTGGGCCAGGTTCCGTTCAGCATCAGGGGATGTGTCCTCCCAGCCAGGCCAGGCCCCAGCGCGAATCCCCTGCCTCACCCTACCCCCTCACGGTGTCCCGGAGGCACTACCGGGGCCACGGCGGGGCAGGAGGCGTCGTGGGTGCGCTGGCGGCCAGAGCCAGGCCCTGACCATGGCGGGCTGCAGCCCCCCCGAGGCCGGTAACCATGGAAACTTCCAGAACGTCCCCCCGTCCCCCTGCCCTGGCCCGCCATGGCGGCCCCCCCAGCCAATGGGCTCCCTCCGCTTGGCTCACGCTTCTCTTCTGATAGGTCCGCGACACCGGCGGGTTGAACCAATGGGGTGGCGGGAGGGGGGCGCGCCAGGCTTGTCAGAGGGACCTCCCGTTTCTCGCCAATCAAGGAAGGCCAGCTTAGTCGCAGCCAACCAATGGGGAGGCTCCAGCGAGGGCTCCGCAGCCAATGGCGAGCCTCCACGAAGGAGTAACGGAAGGTATATAAGGGCGGGCGGCGCGGCCTGGGCGCTCAGCGGCAGTTCGGGGCTCGGCGGTTCAGTGGTGACGGTAAGAGCGGCGGAGCAGGCCCGGGGCGGCCCGTGAAGCCGGGGGCGATCGATCCGGGGTCGGGGAGAGCGGGGCTGGCGGGTCGCGGGGCCACGCACGTGGCGTCTCCATTTTGTGACCGGCGGGTTCTCCACAGGGCGAGATGAAGCACCTCCTGCTGGCGCTGCTGGTGCTGGGCGCGGCACGGGCGGACGACGAGGAGAAGAAGGAGGATGTGGGCACGGTGGTGGGCATCGACCTGGGCACCACCTACTCCTGGTGCGTGGGGAGCGGGGCCGGCGAGGGCGTAGAGGTAGAGGCCCCCCGAGGAGGCGGTGGGGGGGTGAGCTGGGCCTGTGGGCCTGCAGCAGCGCTAGGCCTCGGAGTGGGGGGGAGGGAGCCTGTGGGCCCCTGGGGGTGCTGGGACCTTGGGGAGGGGGGTGTCAGCGCTTGGGCCTGTTGGTCCCTGGGGGGTGATGGGCTCGGGATGGGGGGAAGTGGGCTGTGGGGCCCGGAGAGGGGAGGAGTGGAGGGATTGCAGGCCGCAGCGTCGCCTGACTGCTCCCCTGCCCCCCCAGCGTGGGCGTTTTTAAGAATGGCCGCGTGGAAATCATCGCCAACGACCAGGGGAACCGCATCACGCCGTCCTACGTGGCGTTCACCCCCGAGGGGGAGCGTTTGATCGGGGATGCCGCCAAGAACCAGCTCACCTCCAACCCCGAGAACACTGTGTTTGACGCCAAGCGGCTCATCGGCCGCACCTGGAACGACCCCTCTGTGCAGCAGGACATCAAGTACCTGCCCTTCAAGGTGGGCCCTGAACGCAGCAGGGTGGGTGGGGGAGAGGGACTGATGTGTCCGGTCAAAGAGGCTACTGGATCACGGTGCCCTTTTGGGGCACACTGCAGTTCTCACCCTCCTGGGTGCTGTGGGGTGGCTGTGCTGTACAGGAAAGAGCTCCTTGCGTTAGCCAGCATCTAAGTAACGCCTGTTATAGAGGCTCTGCTTAATAGCAAGAAACACTTGGAGAAGTGGGAACAATTCTAGGAACAGTTGAATAGGACAGTATATGTTGTTCTTTCCAGGTTATTGAAAAGAAAGCCAAGCCCCATATTCAGGTTGATGTTGGAGGTGGACAGACAAAAACGTTTGCCCCTGAAGAAATTTCTGCTATGGTCCTGACAAAGATGAAGGAGACTGCAGAGGCTTACCTGGGGAAGAAGGTGAGTTCATCAGTGCTACTAAAAAACTTAACAGCAGCAGCCTTGGGGAACTAGAGATGGGTGGGCTGACTCTAAACCTTGCAATCCTGAACTCAGTCCAGGGCTTTGCTACATGGGTTTTGCTTCTCTTTAAAGAACAATGGGCTGCTTGTTACCAGCACTGCTGAGGTTCTTGACAAGCTACGTGTTTTTCTTTCACTTCCATAACAAAACTTCTCTAACTCCTGCCCCAGGTGACACATGCCGTTGTCACTGTGCCAGCCTACTTCAATGATGCTCAGCGTCAGGCCACCAAGGATGCTGGCACCATCGCTGGGCTGAACGTGATGAGGATCATTAATGAGCCGTAAGTACCCCTGAGCTGCCCTGCCTGGGGGTGGGTGGTGGTGTCCCCTCTCTGAACGTTGGGCTGTTCCTGGACAGGACGGCAGCTGCCATTGCTTATGGGCTGGACAAGAGAGAGGGCGAGAAGAACATCCTGGTGTTCGACCTGGGTGGTGGAACTTTTGATGTCTCCCTCCTCACCATTGACAATGGAGTCTTTGAAGTTGTGGCTACTAATGGCGACACTCACCTGGGTGGAGAAGACTTTGACCAACGTGTTATGGAACACTTCATCAAGCTCTACAAGAAGAAGACTGGGAAAGATGTCAGGAAGGACAACAGAGCCGTGCAGAAGTTAAGGCGGGAAGTGGAGAAAGCGAAGCGAGCCCTGTCCTCCCAGCACCAGGCCAGGATTGAAATAGAATCCTTCTTTGAAGGAGAGGACTTTTCAGAGACACTCACTCGAGCCAAGTTTGAGGAGCTGAACATGGTAAGTTGAGAAAGGTAAAGTTACATGGCCTCAGCTCTAGACTGGAGACGTGTGAATGTGCAGCATCTCATGCCCTTTGGGTATAAATAACTCCTGCCTGCTCTGCAAGCAGGGCTGCTGCCTGCCAGGGTGACTGGGGCTGTTAGTGACAGCTGAGGTCTAGTCAAGGCTGGTCAGGAGCCAATTGATGTTCCTCCTCTACAGTGGAGCCCTAAGGCTGCATAATTCTGAGGCTGGGCATGTGGAAATACAGTCTGACAGTCCTGGGCTTTTCTTGTCTTCCCAGGACCTGTTCCGTTCCACTATGAAGCCTGTGCAGAAAGTTCTGGAAGATTCTGACCTGAAGAAGTCTGACATTGATGAGATTGTTCTTGTTGGTGGCTCTACTCGCATCCCCAAGATCCAGCAGCTGGTTAAAGAGTTCTTCAATGGGAAGGAGCCTTCCCGTGGCATCAACCCAGATGAGGCTGTAGCCTACGGGGCTGCTGTCCAGGCTGGGGTCCTCTCTGGGGACCAGGACACAGGTAAGGACACCTTCACTGCCACTTGAACAGAAGGGGACTCTGAATAGTCCCACAAATGTGGGAGAACTTCCTTACCAGTCCTGAAGAAGTTCTGGGCCCCTGAGGCCTCAAGATCCTGATTGCAGCGATGGGATGTTGTTTTGGGTTGAATTCACATCAGTTTTACTCCTGATCTGTTACAGGTGACCTGGTGCTGCTCGATGTCTGTCCTCTGACACTGGGCATTGAGACAGTTGGAGGTGTAATGACCAAACTGATCCCCAGAAATACTGTTGTTCCCACAAAGAAGTCTCAGATCTTCTCCACGGCTTCTGACAACCAGCCAACTGTGACAATCAAGGTCTATGAAGGTAAGTGTCACCTGTGACTAGAATATTTTCAAATTTGCCTTTCTTTTCCCATGGTTCTGTTCTGAAGAGCCCCTAAGTAAGAGGTGATGCTGTAGATGTCTAGATGGGTGTCAGGTGGGAATTAAAACCTTAACAAGTGCGTAGCTTGTGATTTCAGAGTACAAGCCACAAGTAGGGATGAAAGAAACCAAATCCAATTGTGTCTTCCAGGTGAGCGTCCTCTGACCAAGGACAACCATCTTCTGGGAACGTTTGATCTCACTGGGATCCCTCCTGCCCCTCGTGGTGTCCCCCAGATTGAGGTTACCTTTGAGATAGATGTGAATGGGATCCTCCGAGTCACAGCTGAGGACAAGGGCACTGGGAACAAGAACAAGATCACCATCACCAATGACCAGAACCGGCTGACGCCAGAAGAGATCGAGAGGATGGTCAACGATGCTGAGAAGTTTGCTGAGGAGGACAAGAAGCTGAAGGAGCGCATCGATGCCCGGAACGAGCTGGAGAGCTACGCCTACTCCCTCAAGAACCAGATCGGGGACAAGGAGAAGCTGGGAGGGAAGCTGTCCTCTGATGACAAAGAGACAATAGAGAAAGCGGTGGAGGAAAAGATCGAGTGGCTGGAAAGCCACCAGGATGCAGACATTGAAGACTTCAAAGCCAAGAAGAAGGAGCTAGAGGAGGTGGTTCAGCCCATTGTCAGCAAGCTCTATGGGAGCGCAGGGCCCCCCCCTGGAGAGGAGGAAGCAGCAGAGAAGGATGAGTTGTAGATACCAGCATCTGGGAATGTTGTGTGTGTATATATTGGACTCAGAAACATTTGTTTAAAATATTGAACTCTTAATTTGGAATGTACCTTTGGATCTTCACTCGAGAGTGGAGCTGGAAACGCTGGCCCGACGTGGCTGATTACTGCTTTTGTTAGCAGGTGCTGGTGTCTGGGGGGGCAGGGGGGTTGAGGAGCATCATGGGGAAGCAGCATTCTATTTAACAGCTCGGGAACCTGCTGTAGAGCTTTTCTACTGGCAGTGACCACAATAAATTTGTTAATTTACACTGGACTTTGTCACAGTTTTGTGTTCTCCAGGGTGTGGGTTTTGCCTGATGGATGGAAGGCTGACCTGGGCTGAGCTGAATCCCCTGGGATCAGATCTGAGCTTCACCCTCAGGCCTGGCTGCACAGGTTGGGCATCCCCTTGTCCCTGTACTGGTGCACTCAACCTCAGTGAAGTTTGTGGTGGAACAGGTCCTGACAAGGAAGGGGGTACCCCCTGAAGAGGTGCTCCAGAGGGTGGTCTCACAGGGTGACTCATGGGAGCTCTTTACCTGCATCAGTCACAATGTGAACTTAGAGCATATGAGGGAGACACTAAACCACAATTTCCTGCAATATTAAAACTTTGTAGGAGACTGTCTCCTAAGGGACAAGCTGGTTTTCTAAAGGTGAAAACCATCTATACCTAAGAAATGTTCTTTAAAAGAAAAAAAAAATCAATTGGGACCCAATCTCTTTAACTAAATCCTTATCCCACCCATAGACTGGGTAAGGAGCTGAGTGCAGAGGGTGCTTCTGTGGTGCCTGCTCTGAAACCTTAAGCCACCCAGCACTTTGTTCTCCCTGCTGTGGGAGACACTTCCTAGTTTGTATTCATTTTACAATTATTCATTTTATTTGAGGGTAGGAATTTATTGAAAGAGTAATCAGACAGTGCTATAAAAGTGTGTAGAAAAGGCTCCACTATTGGATCAGGCTGACCAGGCAGTCCCTGTAGATCTCCCCCTGGGTGTCCATCCCACCAAATACCAGCAGCAGGTGCTCAACTGTGTCTTCAGCACTACCCCCCTCCTCCTCCTTCTGGCTCTCGGGGGCAGTTTTGTCACACCCTGACTCCGTTGCTCGGCCAGTGTGCCAGGGGATGACACACATGGTGTGGTCCAGCCTCCCCGTGGGCAGGGGAGAGTCAAAGTGCAGGAGTGTCCACTGCTGCTGCTCTGCAGGGCAAAGACACAGCCCAGCGTGGGGACAGTGACACCACCGACCAGACCTGGCTTTCAACACCAGTGAGCATTTAGTCTTGGACTGGTGACACTGGGGGGGGTTGTGCACTGACCACCACGCAGCTGAGACGTGTCCCTACCTGTGTGATACTTGTACATGGTGTCCAGGGTCCCAGCTGGGCCAAACCCTCCAAAAATGTACAAGTGGTCCTTGAACACAGCTGAGGAGTGGGAGGCACGTCCACCTGGGATGTCACCAGTGGCTGGGATCCTGACCCACCTCATGTCAGCTGTTGGAGGAAAAAACGATGTCTGTGCATCAGAAAAAACCCACAAGTTTTGTTTTAAATAGGGTAATAATTTAAGCACTTAAGGACTGATCTTTTAGAAAAAAGGTCCCCCCAGCACCAACACAGCAGAGAGCAGCTCCTGCTCTGCAGCACTTACTGGTGTCAATGCAGAACAGGTCACTGTAGAAGATCTCTCCAGCCAAGCCCCCGTGGATGAAGAGCTTCATCCCCAGGGCAGCCACGGTGTGGCCATGTCGGGGGGAGGGGGGGTCCCCACGGGTTTCTGGCTGGGACCAGGTCAAGGTGGCTGAAACAGGAGCACAGGGAAACTCTACAAGCTACAAACCAGAGCCAGGAGAACTCACCAGCACAGGATGGAGCCACCATGGGAAGGAAGCAGCCCTTGGGCAAATGCAACAAACCCCCCCGTGGTTCCTCATCCCAAGCTTTACTCTCCCATTTCAGCCCAGATTCCCAGTGACCATATAAAGTGCATGTCAAAAGTGAGGAACTCCAGACACCCCCTTAACCTGTCACCAGAGCAGGGGCCCAACGCTCCCAGATCTTGGACTGACCCCCATCCAAGAGGAGATGGTTGGTACCTGTGTCAAAGACATGCAGCCGCTGGTCCCTCACCGGCTCTGCTCCTTTCTCTCCCCCTCCAAACACATACAGGCAGCCCCCGAGGGCCGCGGCGGAGCTGTGGAACGTCCTGGGCAGCGGCGGCTCCCCGCTCACCGCGGGGCTCTCCCACGTCCCCGTTTCTAATCAAGGCGTTTGATTAACGAGTCATCAACCGGGGGCAGAACAGGCTCCACCCCCGGCCGTGAGCGGCCGCCAGGGAGCCCGAACTCGGCGGGCAGCCCCGGGTGCCGGGGCCTGCAGCACACGGCCCGGTCCGCGGGCACTCACCCGGGTCCAGCACCTGGACGCAGCTCCGGTTCCCGCCCGGGTGGGCGCCGCCGAAGACCCAAAGGCGCGGGCGGGCGGCGGGGGACAGGAACGTGGCGTGCTCGTAGCGCGGCCGCAGCCCGGTCCAGCCGGCCGCGGTCCAGCGGTGCGCGCCTGCGGGCAGCGGAGAGCCCCGTCAGCGGCGGCCCCGCTCCCCCCTGGTTCCCCTGCCCGGCCCGGTGCTCACCCAGCTCCACGAAGTGGGCGTCCGCGAAAGCACCGGCGGGGTCGGCGCCGCCCAGGAGCAGGACGCGGCCGGAGCCGCCGCCCGGCAGGAAGAGGCAGCCGTGACCCACGCGCCCACGGGGCCCGTCACCGCTCGGTGACAGCCGGTACCTGCGGGGAGCGAGGGCAGCGCTCAGCCGGGACCGGGGCCGCGCCGGGCGGTGCCGAGGGTCCCCCCCGCTTCACTCACCACTTTCCCGGCTGCGGGCGGCTCCCCGGCTCCAGCAGCGGCAGNTGCCGTCGGAGGCCCGCGCCGCTCTCGGAAGTGCCGGGCCCCGCTTCTGGCCCCGAGCCGCCGTCCCAAGATGGCGCCGCTGGACCTGGACAAATACGTGGAGATCGCGCGGCTCTGCAAGTACCTGCCCGAGAACGACCTCAAGGTGCGGCCGCCACCGGCGGGACCGGGCTCGGGGACGGGGCTCGGGGCGGGACCGGGGCCGCGGGCGGTGCTGACGCGCTCTTCTCCCGCAGCGCCTCTGTGACTATGTCTGCGACCTACTGCTGGAGGAGTCTAACGTCCAGCCCGTCTCCACGCCCGTCACCGTCTGCGGGGACATCCACGGGCAGGTAACGGCCCCGCCGCCCGGCCCCGCCGCTCTGCAGCAGCCGCCGGTGCCGGTGCCGAGCGCGGCCCTCACGGCTCCGCCTCTCCCCGCAGTTCTACGACCTGTGCGAGCTGTTCCGGACCGGCGGGCAGGTCCCGGACACCAACTACATCTTCATGGTGCGTCTGTGCGGGGCTGCCCCGGACCGAGGGTGCTTGGGAGGAGAATTTCAGTTTAAACCCCGATCCCTGGCGGCGTCTCGGGCCTTGCCGGGGGGAGTTTGCTCCTTGGTACCTGCGATGGGCTTATTCTGTGCAGTGGGCAGGAGGCGGGGCTGTGAGGGGTGCTCGGGGGGCTATGAGGGGTGCCCAGGGGCTGTGAGGGGTGCCCGGGGCTGCAGCAGCCCCCAGCCCAAGCCAGAGCCGTCCCGTGTGCCCCGGGTCATGTCAGGCTGCTCTGGGTGAGCACCGCGACCAGCTCACCTGAAACTGCAGGGACCAAATGTGTCCTAGACCCAGGCAGGTCCCTCAGAAGCTCTGGAGGGATGTCCCCCCTCATGTTTCCCCTCTTGGCTGTTTCTCCATTCACAAACGTGTCTTTGGCTTGCAGGGTGACTTTGTAGATAGAGGTTATTACAGTCTAGAGACCTTCACTTACCTGCTGGCCCTGAAAGCCAAGTGGCCGGATCGCATCACGCTGCTGCGGGGCAACCACGAAAGCAGGCAGATCACCCAGGTCTATGGCTTCTATGGTGAGTCTGCTCAACTGCCTGAGGAACTGAGGGGCTTAAAGGGCTGGGAAATGTCTCTGCTGTTGTGTAAGGCTTTGATAAAACCTGAGGAAATCCTTCAGAGTATTTTAGCACCAGCCACCAAGAGCAGTGTCTGTAACATGCTTGCTCTTTGGGTAACAACCTGTCAGCAGGACCAAGAACAAATTTCACAGGCTGCTTAAGAAAAGTGTCACCAGCAGGTGCCTGGGTCCCCTCCTCAGCCCCACCAGGTCCCCCAGGAGGGGACCCAGGCTCCTGCTGCCCCTGGCAGGGCTGTGATGGCCCCTCTGCCTCCTGAGCTGTGCCCCCCAGCCCCTCACAGAGAGTTCTCCCTTGCCAGACGAGTGCCAGACCAAGTACGGGAACGCCAACGCCTGGAGATACTGCACCAAGGTCTTTGACATGCTCACCATCGCTGCTGTGAGTGCCAGGGGCTGGCCGGGGGGGCTGCTGGGGCTGGGGACCCCGCTGGGGGTGCCCCTCTGTCCCAGAATATCACCCATCCCCCCCTCTGCCTTCCCCCTGCAGCTGATCGACGAGCAGATCCTGTGTGTGCACGGGGGCCTCTCCCCTGACATCAAGACCCTCGACCAGATCCGAACCATTGAACGGAACCAGGAGATCCCCCACAAAGGGGCTTTCTGTGACCTGGTGTGGTCAGATCCCGAGGACGTGGACACCTGGGCCATCAGCCCCCGTGGGGCCGGGTGGCTCTTCGGGGCCAAGGTCACCAATGAGGTGAGGGGGTGCTGGGCCCTGAGGGAGTCCTGGGGGGGGGGGTTTGCTCGAGCTGGCTAGAAAAAATGAGCCATTGGAACTGAAAAAGCATCAACCCAGCTGGCAGATGTGGCCATGGTGGCCTTGCTTTTCAAAGGGGTAATGCACTGAGAACAGCTCCATCACTAGGGTTTGTGTAAAATGCTTTTCTAAGGATTTAGGAGAAAAAAAACCCATTTTTCTGAAGAATTCTTGAATTAGTTTTTCACAGAATCAGAGAATGGGGATGGGTTGGAAGGGACCTCAAAGATCACCTCATTCCACCCCCTGCCATGGCAGGGACACCTCCCACTAGACCAGGTTGCTCCAAGCCCCATCCAACCTGGCCTTGAACACCTCCAGGGATGGAGCATCCACAGCCTCCCTGGGNTTACAATATACTTTTTATTGAGCACTTTGCTGCTGAAATGCTGCCTCTTGCCTTTTTTTATTTTTAAATTATCTAAATTTATTGTGTATGACAGTGTCTGTAGCGAGCTCCTCTCCTCCCTCCAGTGAGTTCAGAGTATTTGTAATAAGTCCTTCAAATCCCTCCCCCCTGCATGTGGTCCCTGCCGGTCCCTGGGGTTTAACGAGCCCCTTAACGCGGCTCCTCCCCCCGCGGGGCAGCCCCGGGCCCGGCCCCTCCCGCAGCGCTCTCGGGGGGAGTTTTACCAGATTTCAGCAGCAAAGTGGCGGGGGCGCGGGGGGCTCCGGC
>VYZX01004060.1:0-18829 GCA_013401335.1 Brachypteracias leptosomus
TGAGCCTTAAACGGAGACAACTACTTTTGTTTGCCTTTGTGGCTATAGCTGTAATTTATTATCACAAGTGTAATTTACATTATCTTTTACACATGCTTATAGTATTTAATATTTTAAGGATTCTGTGGCCTGCACATATGCCAAAGAAGGGCAGACTGCAGTGTGAAAGTGGCTAGATAAAGATGGGACGTGAAGCTGAAGAGACAAAACCAGCAAGTCGTACCTAGAATTACCCTAATTTTAAAACTTGGTTTTCAGAGATGATATGTATACCATGATGTCCAGTCCCTATCAGGATCCTCTAACAAGCTGCATTCTTTACTGTCACTAATATGTTGATGAAGGAGTAATTCCACACGGGTGTACCAGAAACTATGTGTATGAGCATATGTAAAATTAGGGTGGTGTAAGCCTCCCTTAGTTACGTATGTTAGGAGACAATATATCTATATTGTAAAAATGAACTTTTGGAGAATCAAGCTGTTTCATGAGCTTGTCTGGGTTTGGTAATGTGAGGCTGCACTACAAAAGGTTCCACATGTGGCAGGGATTGTGGTGCTAGAGGAAGAGGCCCATGAAAAAGGAGATCAGCTGATACTCTGAGTAAAAGAGAAGTCACAGTGGGGTGCCTAGGACAGAAGTTACAGCCTGAAGAAACACAAGTGAGAATGTGAATTTAAGAAAGGGGTTTTTTATCCGAACTCAGTTCCCTTTTATGAGAAACAAGATATAGAGAAGAATCTTCAGGGGAAAACTGGATCCCATCTTTGGGAAAGACAGGAACTGTCCAGGAGGTTACAGAGTCTTTGTAGTGAAGAGCTGAATAAAACCCTCAAGTTTCCTTTGGTCTTACACACTGTCCAACATTGTGAGTGGTTTCAGGGTTGCTAACAAATTCCCAGCATCCTAGACTCCAGGGAGTTATGAGTTCCCGTAAGAATACTAATTTATTTTTTAAAATACCATCATTCAATGAGCTTGTCTGGGTTTGGTAATGTGAGGCTGCACTACAAAAGGTTCCACATGTGGCAGGGATTGTGGTGCTAGAGGAAGAGGCCCATGAAAAAGGAGATCAGCTGATACTCTGAGTAAAAGAGAAGTCACAGTGGGGTGCCTAGGACAGAAGTTACAGCCTGAAGAAACACAAGTGAGAATGTGAATTTAAGAAAGGGGTTTTTTATCCGAACTCAGTTCCCAGAGATCCCCAGAAGTGTATTGGATTCGCCTTCCTTCAGCTGCATCTTCAGATGGAAAAGAGCTCAAACCCCTTTCTCATAAGGAAGTGTAATGGATGGAAGACCCCAAACTGTTTTCTGCTCCAGATTATTAAAAGAATTTTGACCAATATCTGGAATAGAAATCCACAGCCTTTTGCGAAGTTAAAACTTAATTGCAAGTTGATCAAACCAGTCTACTATAGCCTGATACAAGTTCATATTATGTTCTTTTTGGGTTTTCTTTTCTCCTTTCTCCATTAGCATAAAATATGTTTGAGTTAACCAAACACTCTAAAAGCACTTGTAAGCAACATTCTGTTTTCAGATAGTGTTTGTACTTCCATTACTCTTAGGGTCATTTATCTCTCTCCTACAGTTCTCAATAACTCCTCCAGTTAATGAATATAGCATTCACTTATACTCTTTTTCAACTTATTTTACCACCAACATCAAAAATAAGTTCAGTATTCTCAAAACCTGTAATTACAGCATTAAATCAATTAAAAAAGAAAAACATTTAATTGACACTCAGTGTTCTTTGGTCAATTGCGTTATGGACACATAGCCAGACTTGATGTTCATTGGAATAAATGGAATTTAATAAAGGTTCTGAAAGCCATAGAAATCCTATATATTAATGGAGTTAGATCATTGCAGTTCAAAGTGCATCTCAGAAGACCTTTTGACTCATTTAATATTTTCCCCAAAGCAGGCAGAAACAAATTTAGGTAAATTCAAAATCCAGTCAGAGAAATAGAAAACTCTCACCAAGTCTTGAGCAAGTCATTAATCCTGCACATTTAATTTAGAACCCAGTATGGTGCTGTTACTCTCAGCCATCATACAAATAGAAGTGTGAGTTTCAAAGACGTTAAACTTTCATGTATCACAATTGCAGACAGAGTTATGACAAATGTTTTTTTTCTGATCTGCAGTGAGACCATAGTATTCAGTATCCCTTAAATATTTCATTTTGATTGTATAATGTGCTGGTCTAATGTTTCATACTGGAGAGAGAATGAAAAACTATGGGGAATGAAAAGGAAATTCAAGGGAAAGGATGTTCCAAAGAGAAAAGGCATACATGATGTAAAAAATCTTCCTGGCTTGCATGAACTGAAATGTCAAATATGCTATTTCTAATGCTTCTAGGTGCTCCTGCTGTTTCTGATTCTGATATTCCTAAAATCCTAGGCTGTAATAAAAAGCAAGTAAAACTTTTTAAAATTTCAAAAGCACCAAAAGCTCAAGAATATTTAAGCTTGTTTAAACATGTTCATTATATAAGTGCACAGATACTTCATTAGAGAAGTATATTACATACAGTACCTGGACGATAAAACTGCTAGTAGTTTAAAAATCAATACTTGTTCCCCTAATGTTGCACCCAATTTTGCAAAATCACAAACCACTGCCACCTATCTCCTAGCAACTACTAGAAAGACTAGCAATTCCAAGATCATTTTTTATTATTATTTTTAACCACCTTCACAGAGTAGATTCTTATCTGTGATTGCATTAAAAAATAAGAAGCCTCTGGAGGTGGTCTTTCTCAGCTCAGTTATATGGAAATGTATTGTTTGGATAATTATATACATCTGCTCTATATAGTGATGCTACAGTACATAACCCAGAAGTACTTAAGCAGTTGAAGGGAGTATTCAAAATGGATTTAAGTTTGAAGTTCTGTTTGTGCAAATCCTTACAAAGAAGAGATTCTAGCCTGTCCCTTATGGCAACTCAGGCAAACTCCTGGGCGGATAACACCCTCCTTGTTTCAGCAGCTAACAAACATCCAGGAGCACTGGATGTATTTAACAAATGTAACACATTTTTTTTTTTTAAAGGGGGAAGAATTGAGTAAGGTAAAGATTATTCTACTAAGCCAGAAAATACTCCTCCAGAATGATACAGCCACAAGAACTACAGAGTCTCTTTAGATCACCGCTTGGATGTCTATATGTAAAGATGCCTAGTCAGAAAAGAAGGGTACTATGGGAAATCAGCTTTATCTTCCCCTGAAGTTGTTCTTATCCTGAAAGTACCAGAATTTTAGCACAGAAACTCTCATAGGTTCCCAGAAAACAGTAAATGGAGTGGAAAGAACCACCAACAAAGGTGGTGGCCAACTAGAAAGCAGTAAGGGAGAATACTAAAATAGTCCTAAGCTCTCAGAAACTGTACAGAGGCTAGATCTGATTGCAACCTCCACATAGGCCATAGAGATTTCAGTCTTTTCAATATAAACTCTGTTTTAGCTACTTTCTGATTTAATTATTTTCTATGTAAACCACATGAACTCAGTAGATTAAACTGAAGAAATATAAAATGAAGATGAGTTCTGTGCAAGGGTAAGTGAGTCTGTGGACTGGATGGATACTGCTTAAGAACAAGGATTGATTCTCAGATTGTTCTGGGGGTTAAAACATAGAAACTGAAAAACAATTCCCTTTGACACAAAGGACACATATCCTGTTATATCTTAACCTATTCATGCAATGAAGAAGCATGCGTCCTGGCTTTCCAATATCTGTCCTTTCTTTTCACTGTAAAATAAGGACTGTTAAAAGGTTTTCCTAACTTTTCTCATTTTGTGTCATTCATACATACTCAAATTAGGGATGTCTTAGTCAGTGCTATAACTTTGGCATGTCTACAGGAGTTTTCTAATTCTACCTAGTAATTCAACATTAAATAGATTGTCAGTACCAATGTCCCTCAGAAGCATCTTTACATATTTGGGTTTTCCTTATTTTTCCATTAGAGATGTATCTGCTTTTTACTCATTCTAGTTTCATTGAACGAATGCTTGTTGTGTTACAGGATGTCTAGGAAAAAAAATGACTGAATAGTTTCTATTTTTTAATTCAGTCCTTTCAAATGATTTAGACCTCCAAAATGGTTCTCTGTTCACTTTCAATCCTTGTTTTGAAAAAACTTTTGTTCTTTATGCAGTATGTAACTATGTACTTAATTCCATCTATGTATGTATTTATCTACAAAAAATATCAACAACAAAACAATACTTGAGCCAAAAAGTTTCAAAAGATATACCAAAAAGCATTCTTATCCCACATAAATATTGGTAGAATACTCACCTAAGTATAAGGTCTGACACTTTTTTTTTCGTTTACAAGAATAACTTTGTGATTAAGTAGAGGCTATAAATTGGTCAAAAAGAGGAAAAAGGGATAACATTAGAAATATATCTAAATAAGAGAGAATGATAGCTCATGGCAGTTGCAATATGGTTTTTGAAAAGTCTTTTTATACTACAGAAAAGGAATTACTAAGAAACTATTGTCTATTAATTTGGGAGAGGTGGATTTGGGTCTCACAGTCCAGCATTACTGCCATACTTTTTACCACATCAGAAAAGAAAGCTACACCTTGAAATATAATGAGTAGTTTCAGTATTGCAAATCACTGTTATCACAAAGAATGGGTCAGTGAGTTTAATTCTGAATGTGTTTGGGTTTCATTTCAAAGGAGAATGGGATATGGATGCTTTTTCTCATCTTCATTAATTCCCAGGAAAAAAACACTGGCAAGCTTGAGAACATATCCTACAGTTCTTGAAGGGATCATGAGTAGAAGGGAGATTTTGAGCAGCCTTATAAGCAGATGCTGTCTATCTCTAAGCCTATTGTGTCTGTGTTTGATGAAAGTCTTTGACATTTTGAGAGACTGTTGATTAGATCATGCTTGCATTTTTTAAATTTTTTTTTTTTAAGGAGGACATTCTGTTAAAGTGATGTGCCATACTGGTAGGAAACAAAAGCATTCTGTGCAGAGGTCTGCATCTGTAAAGCACATTCAGCAGCTGGCAAGACTTCCGCACAATTTTTGCCTCCAGAACCATGGAATGCATCTGCACAAATCATACATCTGTTTTAAATTCTGATAGCATGTCTTACAGTTGTTGATTTTGTTTTCCATCAGAAGCCTGTAAATACAGAACACGGGTCAGGAAAAAATGAATGCATGACAGAGAGAATATATACATCATAGAGTGAAGAAGAAACTGAACCACTGGCATCCCACAGAGTGGAAATAGAAAAGACACTTAGTAGAGGAGTGTATCTAAGATTTTTATGGATAGGATCTGCTAACTATGTAGTGACTTGCCATCCTGCCATCATTTACTTTTATCTAAACTGGAGATGCCTTCAGAAATTTAGCAGAAGCTGCTTCTCTAGATCAGGGCCTGCAACCACCACAGACTAAGCTGCGTCCAAATGCAGCAGTCTTCATAACAGCAATATGCCCCTGATCACTTCTATGCTGTCTTTGGTGCACTGCAAGGCTGAGTCACAGCTTCCTTTTTTTTTTTTTTTTCCCCCCCCTCCTTTCTTTTTTTTTTCCCTGAGCTCAGCAGGATCTGGGAAATCTTATCCAACTTATAGAAGCTTTTCCTATTGTGGAGCCATTGCCTACAGAGCAACTACAATCTTGCAACTTCTGTTGACTACACCTAAAGCATGGCCCACACTCAGCTTATAAGTACATCCCACTTTTTATCACTATATGTAAAGACAAACAGCCAGCCTTAGAGATGTGTGTGAGGGTGGAGGTATGCTGTCTGGTATTTCTTATCCTGCTGTTAGGAGAGCTTGTGCTCATATTGTTTATTCCCATACTTCTAGTGAGGAAGGAACATATGCCACTTATTAAGGAAGAGAACTACATATCAGAAAAGATAAAATCAGTGTTTTGATATCAGTAGCTTTTCTATATTTTTGGAGTCAGGTACAGAAAGGGACTTAGACAAGGATGAAGTGTTTAAAAACAGAGACTTCATCCTTAATATGCTCCCCTCCCATATACTTCCTAATCTGTTTCCATAATTAAAGTTTCTCAAGTACCCAATGTTTTTTCTGTTTCTAATACTCAAGAAGCACCTCAGCAGACGTCTAAATTATGTAGATTCTTAGCAGGATTCACAAATGGTAATCCACCAGTTTATCCTCATTAGAAGTATACTTTTGTGGGGCAATTTTTAAAATGTAGTAATGTTGACATAACTGGAAATATTGGTAGCAACAAAACATTATCTATATGTATGTGAGCCTTCTAACTCATCACTGTATTTGGAGTAAGAAATATTAATAATCCTGAAACAAGGAAGTGTGGTATGAGATAACCATAACTTGAAGAAAAATAGGTAAGTGTTAGAGAAGGCCACAAAAGTACAGATAAAAGAATATGAAAGCAGGTTTCAACCTGCAGGCATAGAGTGATATCAGGGCTAGAAGTAAAAAGATGAAGTAGGCTTTTATTGTTCATTAAAGGAAAAGAAAATTGTTGCTGTATAAAACTGATTTTATGGATAACAGAACAAAGTTCCTGTATCTGTTCTTAGTAAGAGATGTCAAACACAGTAAATTTAGCTATAACAGAATCACAGAATAGTAGGAGTTGGAAGGCACCTCCAGGGGTCATCTAGTCCAACCCCCCTGCCAAAGCAGGTTCACCTAGGGTGGGCCACACAGGAATGCATTCAGGTGGGTTTCGAAAGTCTCCAGAGAAGGATACTCCACTATCTCTCTGGGCAACCTGCTTCAGTGCTCCATCACCCTCACAGTGAACAAGTTTTCCCTTATGTTGAGGAAGCTCCTTCCTATGTTCCAGTTTGTGCTCATCACTCCTCATCCTATCACCAGGCACCACTGAAAAGAGACTGGCCCCATCCTCTTGATAGCCACACTTCAGATATTTATAAGCATTGATATGAACCTCTCTCAGCCTTTTCTTCTCCAGGCTAAACAGTCACAGGTCTCTCAGCCTTTCCTCATAAGAGCAATGATCCAGTCCCCTAATCATCTTTGTAGCCCTCTATTGTACTGTCTCCAGTTCTTCTGAACTGGGAAGCCTAGAACTGAACACAGTACTTCAGATGTGACCTCATCAGGGCAGAGTAGAGGGGGAGAAGAACTTCCCTTGACCTGCTAGTCATACTCTTTTTAATGCACCATAAGATACCATTGGCCTTCTTGGCCACAAGGGCACATTGCTGTCTCACAGTTAACTTATTGTCCACCAGGATTGCAAGATCCTTTTCTGTGGAACTGCTTTCCAGCAGGTCATCCCTAACCTGTACCAGTACATGGGATTATTCCTCCCCAGATGTAGGACTCTACACTTGTCCTTGTTGAACTTCATTAGGTTCTCCTCTGTCCAACTCTCCATTCTGTCCAGGCCTCACTGAATGGCAGCAAAGCCTTCTGGTGTGTCAGCCGCTCCTCCGAGTTTTGTATCATCAGCAAAATTGCTGGGGGTACACTTTGTCCCTTCATCCAGGACATTGATGAAGATGTTAAACAAAATGTTGAATTGCAAATACATTAGCAAAACAAGTGAGTGGACTGTGTTACAAACTATCCAACTTGTCTAATTAGATGAAATTTACAACTTTGGTCATCAATGGTCCTCAGTGGCCTTGCTAGCACGCAAGAGTATGCATGAGATTTGTGTCGTCCTGGCACTCACCCTTCCCTCATTAGTACTAACTCCCATTCCAACTGTTTATATATTCCTACAAATGATAAGTAATATTGGTTATCTCCAAGAAAGTTTTGTTGTTTGAACACTTTTGCTGGCTGCTTTTGTTTAGCTGCAATTGGTCCTTTCACTTTGATTTTTGGCCTTTGGTGAAAGGAGGACAAGGAGAGGGAAAGGAGGTAGAGGTAAAGGTGACAGGAGTTTCTGTCTTACTTTGTGCACTCAGGAATTGTTAGCCACTGGTAAGTCATGATATTCCAGAAGACATTAGTCACTGTCTGGTTTATGAGTATGGGCTCCTGAAATCTTGCCTACCAAGTCATGGCACCAGTTGGTAAAAGGGCTTTGGTGACTCTCCACTTCCAAAAGTTTATTGTCCATTGTTGACTGTTCCATTTTCCAAGCATGATGCCATCTGTTGGAAGCAAGAAGCACAAAAAAGTTGAAAACTACAAAGCTCACTACTGCTGATAAACATCTGGTGACTAGTATAGACACAGGAGCTGGGTGAAGATCCAGTGGTCTGTGTTCTCATGGCACCAAGGAGGAATGTGGAATGGAGTGAAGTTTGTTTTGCCTATTCTTCCACCATCACAGCAGTTATCTGCTTCTCACAGAAGTTGCCATAGAAGTCACAAACGTTTTGTGCGACGGCTCAAGGCTGACCACAAGGGAAAAACAGCTTGACCACAGTCCCACCCCTACACTTTGCACAATAGTAATGAACAAGGTATAAATATCATTACTATTTCAGACTTACCTTGGGGACAAGAATTCGACACCAAATTGTAGGGACAGATTGATGGGTTTGTTCTGCTCACTCTCCTCAGGGAGATGTATTTTGTTAAGATTCATGACCTTGGCTATTCCATGTGCTTCTTTGGGAAATTAAGCTTGTGATGGCAATCGTATTTTAAAGCTATATACCTAGTCTGCAGCTTCGTGCATTTATTGATGGCAATCTTAAAGAATCTGTATACGTTGCATGGGGATAAACCATGGTGTTCATGCATCAAACTGCTTTCTTTACATGCAACCAGACCCACAGCAGACAGGTTGTTTGTGTATCTGGTTTTGGACCTATAGTCACTGTCATATCTATTAAGAGATAAGTCCAACCACCTCTAACCCCTCTAATCTCTGAGGATCAGCTGGAATGCAAGGGATTAATCTCTTAACAAATTTATCCATCACTACATACAACACTATCCCACCAGCCTTCGCTGATCTTGTGGGCAGAGAATCTGTGGCTTACTATAGAAAAAGTTGTCACAACACTGAAGTTTCTCAGAAGTCATATTTTTTGTCAGGTGAAAAGAAGTCCAGGAGGGCAGGAGTCAGTTCATTAAGAGTATTGTCCCAGAGTAGCTGCCTCAAAGGACTACACATACATCATTTTCCTGATAATGAGCCTTTGTTCAGCCAGTTAAGATTGGGCAGAAGGCACCAGGAGGTCACCAATAAGCAGTGATCAACAGGATGAGCAGAAACAAAAATAAGGCTTGCTTCCACATCTGAGTTTTATATAAGCCATGAGGCTGGGAAAAATGACATATCACCAACATCCCCAGGGTACTTCCCATCTGAGCAACCCATACTCCACAAGATAAGTGTTTGTGGACAGCTTTCCTTCAAGCAGCTTCAAAAACCATATGCAGCAACAACATGCAGTTAATGTAGGTAGACGTCTCTAGGCAAAGCAAACCTTCCAAAATACACGGTAAATGTAGAGACTTCAGCAGTACCTGCTTTAATCCAGCCCTATGAAAGTGCATTACCTACTAATATAGCTCCATTGTCACTGAGAGCCAGGAAGGAGAAGCATAAATTATTAGTATTTAGTATCTTTCAAAACTACTTGCAATAAGAGTAAAACCTATCACCATTGTTATCAGGAATTATAAAATTAAAAATGTCTGCTTCATCTTGACCTCTACAGTGTTTGTGATTCTCCATTTATCCCTGATAACAGAATGCAAAATATTTATTGCTTTGAAGTAAAAGGAAACTACCAGGCTTCCAAAGCTGGTATGGCCTATTTAAATATATTTCTGATTGAATCACGAATTGGCAAGAAAATTTCAAGATTAAAATGGAAAAATTATCATCTCTATTAGTGGACATTGTTAACGTGCCCGTTTGTTAGAAAAGACAAGTGGAATTAAATAAAAATGGTTTGCCCTTGGGTGAAAATTAAAGTGAGTGTTGGGAGGAATTAGAATAAAGGAAGGTGATTTTTTTTCTCTCCTAAGATCAATTGAATTTCCTAGTGGTTCCAAGGTGCTAGACAGGTTATGCCGTAAAGATCAACTATTGCTTCAGGGAGGATAAAATTAATAGATTCATTAATTCACAAAGAAAACTCAAAATCCTTCTAACTACTCCAAGAGGGGGCTAAAATCATCATCAGTTCTAAGACAATGTACCTCAAATTTAAACACTTATTCACAACCACTCAAATGATTTTAAATGTTTTAAAACATAACTCATAAAACTCTCTAGTATGTCTTCAGAAGAGTGATTAAGTCATGCAAAATCTCTCTTTAAAAAGAAAAGACAACAGACCATTAGAAATTAAGATATTAATATATATGCAATGAAAGAAGAATTCATTTGATGGAGATAAAACTTCTGGGAAGTACTGAGATTTATTAATATGCTAGAAATAACATGATTTTCTAGAAAATTATTACATGGTTAGAGCCAATAATATCTTACACAGGAAGTCCTTATGTTGGTTGACTCCAGGAGACTAGGTGATGAGAAAGATATTTCAGGTACTTGCCTTGAATATAGTAGTCCAATTTCTAAGGTTTCCAAAGTAAGGAGTCAATGTTTTTAAGGACAACACATGCAGAAGCAAAGCATCTAAGTCATCATTCTGCATCTTGATTTTCATGGCTATCCAAAAAGGGCCACTGCATAGACAATGGGTCAGGCAGTGAGGTGCTGGGGCGTGAGTGATGGGCCCTGAATTAAAGTTGACATATGGATGAATCTCACAATCAGGGGAAAGGATTAAGGCTGGCCAGACGCCTCCTACTATGGTCAAGGGCAAGACTGGGTTGGCCTCTATGTTTGCCACCAAGAAGAACTTTTAGCTCCACTGCTGGCTGCAACCCAGTAGGCATTGAGTGGTGGGGACGCATGCCATACCAAATCTTGACATGAGGGATGGCCCCCTCTGAGAGCCATCCAGGAGGGGAGGCCAGGCCAAGCATACCCTTAGGGGGTGTGTGGAGATTGTGATCCATCCATGTGTCAGGGGACCAAATGAAGTGCTAGGGTCTAAGCAATAGGCCCTGAATTAAAGTTGACATACGGATGAATCTCACAAACAGACAGTGTGACTGAAACCAGCAGAGGATTTTTCTCTGCTGGGAGGCTGGCTGATTAGCTGTGAGAAACGAATGATTTAAAACCAAAACAGATAAAGGTATCTCCTCCTCTTTGAGCTCCTTCCCAGGCTTGGCCGACCTTGGACGGAGCCCAATAAGGAGGAAAAATAACAGGTGTCCCCCTTTCAAAGTTATTTTTGAGGTTGCCTGAGTTGTTTATTCAATAGTATAGAAGCTGGTGCCACATGTAGCAAACTTCGGAAGCTGACCTGCGGGGGAACGCACCATGCAGGATTTCCCCCATTACTAGAAAGGTCCTGTCTGCTCACTGCAACTGGGACTCCCCAGTAACAATGGATTTGACAGGAACATCAGAGAAGACAAGGGTAATGGATTTGATTATCTATCCTTTTGGTATCTGCCACAGTTTAATCATGTATTTCTTTGGAATGTATCATGTTCTGCTAGTGCACCTCTCTGGCATTTGCCGGGGTAGTCTGTGCATGGCCCTGGTGGTATTTGGGGCGTGGTTAGTTTCTCCCTCTGTTGTTGAATTTATTGCTTGGTTCCTTTTCCCTTCTGTAATTGAGTTTGTGGTTCAGTTTGTTTTCCCTTTTGTTATATCACCCACAGTGAACAGGTTTATTTCTTCTGTTGCCAACCATACTGTGTCATTCCTGTGCTCCATAGAGATAGATAATAAAATCCGTATCTGTTTCTGCACGTCTCCTGCTGATGGTCCTGTTCCTTATACTGAGCCGGGTAATTGGCAAAACAGGCAGAGAGCTCTGGCTCTAGTCCAATCCATCTCCTGTCACTGTACTTCCAGAAAGGGTAGGAATGACAGAAGTTCTGCAGCTGAAATAGCTGCACAAATAGACCTCTTACTATGTAAGTGCACGGAACCTGACACTGAGAAGAAGAAATCTGACTATTTCTAACCTGATAATTTTGTGTCAGGTGAAAGAGCTGAAACACCTCAGGCCAGAGTAAAGTGAGGTCAGGAATGTTTTGCTAATGTTGGGCCTCAAGTGCAAGATGGTTTTTATACAGGAAGAGGTGAAAGGTTAAAACTATTTGCTTGTATGTTTTAATGAAAAAAAAAAAAAAAGAAAAAAATATTGCCAAGCAGGTCACTGAGACCTGTAAGAAGAATGAAAATCCAGTGACATAAATAGGGATTCATGGAGTTAAGAATCATGAGATCTAGCATCCATTGCAACTTCTTTAAGAACATCCTGACAAAGAGTTAGTATTTGTAATGGTTTATAAAAAGTATTACTTATTTACTCTCCAATTATGAGCGTCTAAAGCTAGAATGTGATCATTATTCACACATACTACAACCAGAACCACAACATCTGCCCTTCCAAAGAAATAGAAACCTTTCAAGTTTCAGAGCTCTAGTCTTTCATGTACACATTTAGCTCATGCTATTTAACAGCATGACAATACAGAGAAGTTGCCAGCTGGGCTTCAATTACTCACAAATGCAAGGTAATGTGCATTGGAAGGGGACAAAATATGAGGAGTTCATGTACACTATAGGGCTTTAATGTAACTGCAGGCATACAGAACCCCATCATCACTATCAATATTTCAGTGAAAACTTCAAGTCAATGCCCACTTTGGTTAAAGAAAGAAATATTAGGTGGTATACAGAGCAAGATAAAATATCCTCAAAATACTAGCACATAGTAATATAGAAGAATAGGAGCATTTTGTCTGGATACTGTGTTTAGTTCTGGTCATGTTTTCTCAAGAAAAAGAAAATAAAATTGGAGGAAAAAATGACTAATTATAATTTTAGATATCTTACTTCAATTTGTGGGAAAGCAATGGAAAAAGTCCTCCTAGAAATTATTAGAAGCCAAATGAGGCAGGCAATCGGGAAAAGACAGCACAGATTTACCAAAGACAAATCATATCTGACTAACCTGATCGCCTTCTACAACAAAATAACACTTTCTGTCAGCATCGGAAAAGCAGTGGATATTTTTACCTGGACTTCAGCAAAACATTTGGCACTGTTTATCAAAGCCTTCTGCCAGACAACCCAGCAAGATACAGATTGGCTGGGTGGTCTGCAAGATGGGTAGGAAATTGGTAGGCCACACACAGAGAGTGGTGACCAATATTTTTTACTCAGTCTGGCAGTCTATCACAAGTGGTGCACCCCAGGGACTGATATGGGGCTTCACACTGTTCAACATCTTCATAAACGATCTGGATGATGCGATTCAAAACACCCTCACCAAGCCTTCAGTTGACACTAAACTGAGTGGTGAGATGGACATGTCAGAAGGGAGAGCCACCTTACAGAGAGACCTGGACAGGCTGAAAAAGTGGGCAAGCAAGAACAACGTGAAGTTGAATAAAGACAAGAACAGGGTCCTGCACCTGGGAAATTTTTTACAATGAGAACAATTATTCAATGGAACAACCACCCCAGGGATGTGGTAGAGTTCTCAACACTGTAGGTTTTCAAGACATAGTTGGACAGGGTGTTAGATAATCTCATCTAGGCTCCCTTTCCCACAAAAGGTTGGACCAGGTAATCTGTTGAGGCCCCTTACAACCTGGGCTCTTCTATGATTGCCTAGATTTTGTATTATAGCCTATGCAAAATAGGTGTAATAAAAGTATTTGTGGTCTGAGGGACTTGAACCTTCCTCACAAGCAAAGGGCTCATGCTCCAGGGCTGCCTTATGTAGACAAGAATGCTTAGCATGAGGACTCCATGCCTTCAGGCAAAAGAAGGGGTGTCATCCCAGACGCTGCCTTTTGGAGCCTGACAAGATTGCATTAGACCTTCACTGCAGTAACTGGATAAAACCCTAGAAATATTTATGGTATCACCGATCAGAAGTACAGATTTTCCACATTCCTGGTTGATTGCCTCAAACACTGCATGCAAAGTCAAGTTCTATCTTGTCTGCTCTTCTGTTCCTGTATCTCATGTATCCTTGACTGTATGTAGCTCTGTTTCAATGGGAAAACGAAAGGTGCACCTGCCAGAGTGTAGGTAGACCAGTAGGTAGACCATATGCTTGTAATGACAAGACACAAGGCTCAGCATATGCAAGATTGGCATGGTCTTAAATTCAAAACTTCCTTTTTTTTCGAAAAGCAGTCTGAACAGTTTGCTGCTATACAGAAAACAGAAATCACAGTTAACTTTCAAGTTACTCCATGACTACTGTGTAGTTTAGGTGAAGAGTTCTGATTTATATTGACTAAACAATAGTATAACAAAGATGTAAGGAATAACATATATAATCCAGAGAAGATAAATGCCCTTAATAAACTTCTGTTATAAAGCAGAGAAACAGGAAAATAAATAAATAAATAAATAAATGATAGCAAAGTAATGTAAGTAAATGAATAAGAGAAACACAACAATTAACTCCCAAGTAACCAGCAATAGGACAAGAGGAAATGGCCTCAAGTTGTGACAGTGGAGGTTTAGATTGGATGTTAGGAAAAATTTCTTCATCAAAAGGGTTGTCAAGCTTTGAAACAGACTTCCAGGGAAGTGACTGAGTCACCATCACTGGAGGAATTTAAAAGATGTGTAGGTGTGTTTAGTGACACAGTTTAGTGGTGGACTTGGCAGTGTTAGGTTAATGGTTTGACTTGATGGTCTTAAAGGTCTTTCCTAACCTAAATGATCCTATGAAAGCTTTCTTCATTTTTTTCATGGAATGACACAATCTTTCTTATCTTATATCTGTAAAGTTGTTGCAAGTTGCATCTTCTTCCTGTTGTTTTTTCTTCTTCTTTCCTGTTGCATTTGCTTCTTTTCTTCTTTCCTGTTGCATTTTCTTCTGCTGTTGCAACTCTGATTCAAACTAAAATTTGGAATCATCAAAACAGGCATTATTTTAAATGTGTCATCCTCTGAAAAGTCCTAGGCAATTGCCTTTATCTCCTTTGTAACACAAAATGAGACAGAAACAAGCATTACCACAACTTCACTTGTCTGTCTTTGCTGTTATTTGAATATAAACATCACCCTATAATACTCAAAAAAAGGCAGGTTATGAGCTGTCTAGAGAAGGGAATATTACTTGCTCTATGTGCTAGAATCACTCTTTCTGGCACAACAAGGTGAAAACTACACTGCTTTCCACTAATAAGGCTTGTCACTTGAAGAAAGAAACTAACTCTAGTTCTGTCAGGAAAGCAGCTTTAATTTACATCTTTAACTCTAGATGGGAAGAGTGCCAAAAGGATATCCTGACTTGGAGCATGATTCTCTTTCCAAGCATATTCATGCTATTGTTACTTTGAGGGGCAATGCTGGCTCTTCTGTAGAAGATAGAACCCATTCTGCTTTGGAAAGTTTGTTTATGATGAAGAATATAAGGATAAAAAATCTTTACTTTTCATGTTTTTCTTTATGTATCTGCAAGTGTTGACTGACAGGTTGATCCTTCAGCTTTTACCTATACTTTGTGCTGCAACCTGTTTTCTGTACTGTAGTTAGGGTAAGTATGAGTAAAAAAGCAGTAAAAGAGAAGATGACCTGAAAGAAGATGGACAGGGAAAGTGTTTTCTTTATACAATCTCCTCATAGAAGAGTTATAATTGCCTGCAGATAATGGTTTATATTTTCCTTCTTGCTTGAAGACAGATTCAGTCACAACACACAAGATGATCATTGCATTAGAGAGAAATATTCATAGTCTTGAAGGGCTCATCTTTTGAGGCATCCACATAGTTATCATCCAAGATCACACCAAAACTAGACCGGTGTCAAATAAACCAGAGAGAAGAGAGAATAGAAAAAAAATGTAGCATATGGTTTAAAGTCAAATTCATGCAAGCTAATGCTTCATAAAAGAAGAAAAAAAATATAGTCCTTTTAAGCTCTCCCTGTAATGAATGGAAATAACTATGCACTTCCAGAAAACAATGTAGACTGCCTAAATTCTGAATCCAAGTGGTCATGTCTAAGGAACACAAACAGATTTACACCACAGTGGAAGACTGGGTGGCTCTTGGCCCAGACGTTCAGACGAACTTCCTAGTTTATGGATTACAAAAATTTGTATAATATTAATATAAACAGCTGAGATCTTTAGCCTCCAAAACATCAAAACATGGCTTTTATGAGTATGCGCTAGAGTATTATTTTTTTATATTCACTAATGAAAAACTTAGTCACAAGCCTGGCCAGTAACTTACTGTTATTGTTTTCTAGATCATAACCAATATTAAATTATATTGAAAGAGAAGAAACCCTAACACAAGACCACATATCTGTGTATGACTGTGGAGCAAACACTAGTTTCTGTTAGGTGACAGTTATTGTCATTGTAACTGCAGTACCAAGGAAAAACTTAGTAAGCAAATTCATAAAACAACCTACTCCCAACAATCCTGTTTCTTTGTCTCCTTTATTATGTAGGAACAGGCAACAAAGCAACAAAAAATACGGCATATTTTTGATTATTATATTAAATAACACAATTTCCTTGTCCTTATGATCTTTCCCACTCTAAATTTATATTTTTATTTCATGCTGTTAGTGATATCAGCACAGAAACAATGTCTTTTTCCTTTTATCATGGTACCACTTAGCATTTGGGACCAAATGTTTTTATTGTATACAAATCGGGGGAGTGGAGGAAGCATACTGAAGAACAAAACTAAGACCTAATTTGGATCTGCTTATAGTATAGTTGTTGCCCTTAGCCTAATTCATAGCTGAAGGAGCTGTAATAGAAGGGGAGAATACCACGCCTTGACAATACATGGAAGTATGGTGCAAAGAAGATGAAGGAAGCTGAGGCCAATCATATGGGCTTCAACACGACCAAGTGCTGAATCCTGCATTTGGATTACAAGAACACCATGCAACACTTCAAGCTTGGGGAGGAGTAGCTGGAAAGCTGCTCAGCAGAAAGGGACTTGGGCCTGTTGATCAACAGTCAGCTGAACATGAGCCAGTAGTGTGCCCAGGTGGACAAGAAGGCCAACAGCATCCTGGCCTGCATTAAGAATAGTGTGGTCAGCAGGACTCAGAAGTGATTGCCCCACTGTACTCAGCATTGGTGAGGCTGCACCTTGAATACTGTGTTCAGTTTTGGGAACCAGAAAGACAGACATTGAGGTGCTGGAGCAGGTCCAGAGAAGGGCAATGAAACTGGTGAAGGATCTCGAGAATAACTCTTAAGAGGAGCAGCTGAGGGAACTGGGGTTGTTTAGTCTGAAGAAAAGGACGCTCAGCGGAGACCTTATCACTTTTTACAACTACCTGAAAGAAGCTTGTAAGGAGGTTTGTGATGGTCTCTTCTCACAAGTCACAACTGATAGTGTAAGAGGAAATGGAATCAAGTTACATTAGAGGAGGTTTAGGTTAGATGTTATAAAAAACTTCTGTACTGAAAGGGTTATCAAAGACTGGAACAGGCTGCCCAGGAAAGTGGTTTAATCACCTTCCCTAGATGTATTTAAAAGCTGTCTAGATATGGTGCTCAAGGATATGGTGTAGTGGTGGGCCTGCTAGAGTTAGGTAACAGTTGGACTTGATGATATTAAAGGTCTTTTCCAGCCAAAGCAATTCTGTGATTCTGTGAAGAGCAATCAAACAAAAGGACTTCTTTTGTCTAATGTATGCCACCACTCTGCTTTGCACAGTGGCTCTCATGGTCATTTGAAATTTGGAAAATTGTATTGTAGGATGCACAAGCAGAATGACTGCAGGATGTAAAAAGTTATTGCCCAGAGGATGGGAAATACCTGTATCCTATTCCCTAGAAAACATATTATTAAAAATGAAACAGCTTCACTGCTGCTATAAATTGATTTGGACCAAGGTGTCTCTTTCTCCCATTACATCTCCAGCATATGGAACTTAGTACCTGGTTCATAAAGGGCTTGATCTTGAACCTGTTTAAATCAGTGAGGACTCTTATGACTTAATTTAATTTGACATCATCTATGTGTGGGGTTGATGGAATACTCAGAGTAAAGTTTGCTGTGATGTTTTAGTTTGAGACTCACCTCATCCCTGCCTCATATTCTTTACAATATTATAATTTAGGGCTAAGACTTCCAACCCCTTTGGAGCTGTGATCTGAATTATCCTTCAGAAAAAAAATAATCTTGTGACCTTCATCCCCTCAATTTCAATGAGCAAATTAAAAATATATATCACTTCTATTAGTTCCTATTACTTCATAATTGTCACGTTTTCAAGATAGAAATTTATTGTTGTAAATTTTACTTTTCTGAATGTGTACTGCAATTATGAACTAATTAGGTATTAAAATCAATTATTAGAAGTAGTTTTAAAAGAAACTAAAACAAATGTTTTAAGTGGGATGCTGGTACTTGCCAGGCAGAGGTAAATGGTTTGATAATTACAATTGCTAAGCTCAATATATCTGATGTACAAAGCAAAGTTCTTAGGCAGTGAAACGGGTCAGCTATCTTTTTGCAGGTAAATCATCTGACAATCCATCTCTAGGGCAATGAAAATGTCCATGTTATGCTAATGATTCATTCAGTAGCTCAATATTCATTCTAAAAAGCCTGAATTCTTTAAAGCTTTGTCAGGAAAAAAAATAAAAAAAGATTACATGGTCTCATAATTTCATCAAATGTATGTACCAAACAGACACATATTTTCATCTTCTTCAGTAAAAGTGTAATCCATCAAACTCAGAGGACTTATTACAGAGTTGCTATATCAAACCTTACATACACGGCCCAGTGGCTTGCTTATTGTCTTCAGAAGCTGAGACATTTTTTTTATTTCAAAAA
>VYZX01004062.1:6417-25405 GCA_013401335.1 Brachypteracias leptosomus
TTTTTTTTTTTTGGCCATTAAGTAAAAACTGTTATTCAAATAAATTATTGTTACTTGTTTTCCACTTGGATGCCATTAGTGCAGAGCAAAAAAAATGGCAAGTGATTAAAACTGAAGGAAGNATATAATCAGTTAGGAATTTCTAAAAATATACTTAATATACATACAATACAAGGATACTTCATATCTGGGAATTTAAGCCTCTATTTGGTATTGTGGTAATGTTTTAGGGACTTCATATAATGTCTCTGATAAGCACTGCACTCAACAGCTACATGAGGACTTTAGCAATTCCATGTTTAAACCTTAGTGTGAATGACCAAAGGTCTAAATGAGTAGTTTAGATGGACTTTAGGTAGAAGACTCTCAGAACCTCGTGGTGAATCTCCTTGGATAATGGTGAACAAGAACTGAAGAATCCACACTTCATTTCTGTGGATCTTATCTTCCAAGAGACAATTTGACTGTAGGAGTTTGAATGCCCTTCAGGGTGTAAACTAACAGATCTGGTCATGTAGTTCAGACAAAACTTGTAAAGAGAGGTCCTGTGTGTAAGTTTCCATCAGATGAGTATTTACATCATTATGCTTTTAGATATCCAGCAACAGGAATTAACCGAAACTGCCTGAATCTAAACGTACAAGCATCTGCCTTACTGCCCAATATTATTAAAATACAAAAAAATCTGAAAAACAGGGGATTTGTAAGAACAGGTCTGATACCAAAGCCTGCAGCAGGACAATTTGGTATAATTTGGTGTCATAAACATTAATATACAGGGGGGGAAAAAAAAGTATTAGGTATTGTAAAATTGCCTTTGTTCTTACTGATTTGTAAGAGACAATTCCTTCCTTGAATGTGATTCTGGTAGAATATAATAATTAATATGTTCATGTCTTTGGTTTCTCATTTTATTAAATAAACAGTTCAGGTTAATTAAAAAAACCTTGGAATTAAGCTAGTTCTCAGTTCTTCAATAAATACAGGCATGGAAATCTTCCAGATAAACAGCTATTGCTGAGTTGTAAACTTGTGCATACCACCTTGAGGTTCACTGCATAGACTTGGAAGCTCAACTTTTAGATTTCTCTGCTGCTTTAATGGTTCATATATTTTTATTTGATGGTATAAAAGTGTACCTAAAAGTTAAGCTAGTTTTTGTGAGGTTTGTTGGTTTTTTTTTTCATTGCACAGAACTACATTGTGCTTCAGATCATTGCCCTTTGCAATTTTAGATACCGTCTGTCTAAAAGAAACAAAGCCACAGGAGTATATCCTCAAAGACCAGGGAGACAGATGTAAGAAAAGAAAATGATACATTTTTCAAATCTATGAAAAAAAAAATTTGGTTTACTTATTTCTTGAAGTCTTTTTTACAGTGACCCTCAAATTTCTCACTGACAACGATCTTTTTACCATTAATGATTCTTCTAATACTTGCACATACCAACACTAACTTTATTGNCAACACTAACATTAATAGCTAGTAATTTAAAATTTGACAGCATTATTGATAACTCAAGGATCATTAGCATTCTACTTTGGCACATTTTATGCATGAGGGAACACAAAATGTCATGATTAAGTAGAGGATGTGAGTAAAGCATTGCTAAAGACTAATCTTGATTTTTTTTGTGTAAGAAATCTGAAAGGTGGTGTATTTAACAGCTCCTTGTTAGGCATCAGGTTGTTATGACTATATATTCATGACAAAATGTTATTACCTCAGTTAGCTTAAAGAAATAATGTGATTTATTTGGAATGCAGAAAGTCTAATACTTACTATGTTTTAAAAAAATGTTCTTGTTAAAGATCACTCTTCAAAGTGAANACAGACATGGGCTTACTGGAGAAAATCTAGCAAAGGGCCACAAAAAAGATTAAGGGACTGGAGCACCTCTCATATGAGGAGAGGCTGAGAAGGATGGGACTGTTGAGCCTGGAGAACAGAAGGCTCGGGAGATCAATTTGCATATACATTAGATCAGGGGAGTCAAGAAGAAGGCACCAGACTTCTTAATGGAATCTAATGACAGAACAACAGGCAATGGACATAAATTGAAATACAGGAGAATTAAAATATCCTGGAGATAGTCAAACCCTACTGGACACAGTACTTGGCAACTTGCTTGCTCTGAGTACTGAGATCAGACTAGATGATTTCCAGAGGTCCAGTTAATAAGTAAACATCATTAAATTTATTGTATTATCAACTTTAAATTCTATTTTAAAAATTGTCATAGCAAGCATCTAAACTATTATTAGTACTCATTATCCTGAAAGGAAACAATATTTTGTTAGAACAATCACCAGCTTCTCCAAATCATTTTGTCAGTCACCAATGATTACTATAAAATGCAAAAATTTCGAAGTACATAGTTGTTTATTTTTGTAGAGGACATCTTTTCTGTTTTTAAATTAAGAATTTTTTAAAAAATCCAAAGCACACACTTTTTTTTCCCCAATGTATACTGAAAACTTTTTGTTCTCAAAAAACCCCAATTATCTGTACACAACAAACCATTTTTTATTATAAGAAGATAACTTCCTATTCTTTGAGAATATATTTCTGAAACACTGATTTGTACCTTCTTTGACTTCTGAGTTGTGTCTTACCAAGGAAGAAAATTCACATAGATATTTAGTCAGTAAGCAACAAGAAACATAAAACTATATAAGAATACAAATTGCTAATATTGGATCAGTATGCAAAAATATTTAACCTGTTTACCTTCATAGCTGGTTCTACTTTGAGCAGGAAACTGGATAAGATGAACTTCTGAGGTCACTTTCAGCCTAAATTTTTCTAGGATTCTGAGATAACATTAGATCATTCCTGATCAGAACCTCACACGGTCACTTTTGCACCAAGGCTATAATTTCTATTTGTGTTGTAATATTACTGGGAAGAACATCTAGATTCATCTGAAGTGAGAAAGAAACTACCATCACTGAGAAAATTGCTGCAATATAAATTTAATTTAACTTTACTACTTTACACCTTAATTTAAGTCTAATTTGATTTTTTTAAAGTTGTTTTCCCTCTATAATATACATTGACTTTTCTAAATAGAAACAAAGCAAAAACATGTTTTAGATACCTCTTTTCTATGTTAAGGAAGTCATAAAGTGTGTGAAAATTGTACATCACCTCTTCTTGGAAAAAGACTAAATAAATGAGGGGTTTTTTTCCCCATCTCACATGTTTCCCAGAATACAAGTCATTCTTACAGCTCTTTACTGACTATCTTTGTAAATTACTTAGACATCTTCTAAAGAAATCCATCACAGAGAAGCTGAGTATTATTCCTTTTATTATGATGATGGGAACAGCTACGAGTAGTAAAGCATATTGTCATGCATTCTGTGAGCTGGGAGTGAATTTGAGTCTGAAATAAGAACGCAATTCAGAAATATTCTCAGGAGAGTACGTTTAAACCAATTTACTCTCTTTTACATAATATAGGAAAAGTTTTGTGTTTTCAAATTGTGCATGGCTACAGCTCAAAAAAATAAACTGTCAGATAATTTATGTGACGTATTGAGAGAGCAAAAACCCAAAATGAGTATGAAATATCTTTGGAGTAGTTGTAAGCACTTTTTTTGTGAGGATTCTGATAGGCACACTGGGGTTTTTTGCAATCAGAGAGTTATTTTGCAAAGAAAGGCAAAAAGTTTTAAAGAGGAGAAAAAGCAATGATTGAGATATTATATAAATGACTAGATACTAGATTAACTATGAGAAAGTAGAGTTTTGTTTTTAACTATTACTATTCGTTGCCTTCCCCTTCTACACATATGCTGAAGAGAAAGATCCAGAACAGGACAAAGCCAAGTTTACTATGTTAAAAAAAAAAAAAAGGGGCATTTGTTGGCTAAACCCCAAAATATCTATGGATAAGATTTGTAATACACGTAATAATATACATATTTACCAAGTTCTTTCTTCTTTCTTTTCTCCTTTAGACATAGCAAAACTGAATTTGAGTTAATTATCAAAAAATATGCAATGGGTTTACAGCATGATATAATTTCAGTGTTATTAAAAATATATGTAGTAGAATGCTATTTGTTAGGTCTAACTCTTGTTCTGTCACCTAGTTTTATTAGAGTTAAATATCAACTGCATGGATTCAATGCACTACAGAGTTTTTTCCACTGAGAGCTTTTGTAATGAATATATTAAGTTCTGGTGTAGAGTAACTAGGAAAACCTTGCTAAGTATACTTGGAAAATAGAAATAAAATCATACAGCAGCACAATTCCACTTTCCATATTAATAAAATTTTACTATTTAGAAAAATGTGTTGTTTTAATTAAATTTTCTTTAATGAACATTTATTTCATTCCCTTTCCATTACTTTCAAACACATAAATCAGAGTTTAAAAAGCTGACTGCAAAACATATGCTAAATCTAAAACGTTTAAAGATATAGATTTTTCAAAAGCAAATTCTTGAAAACTCCAGCCTAGACTGACTTGATTTAAATACTTAAAAATCATTATTTGCCAGTATGCTATGCAAATGTCTATAAAAGAAACAGATGTTGTCATCTTCAAGGTTATTTATAACACTCAATGTTTTGAGTTTCATAAATATGAGAAGAATCTTACACAAAACTTGAGCTGGATAAAGCAGCTCAGGAATTCTCGACTAGTGTTGCTCACTAATGAAGCTCATACATAGGAAATAAATTCACTGTCCACTTCAGGATTTTTCTGTATGATCTTGGAGCATTTTCATTCTTGCACTAGTCTTACGTCACCATTTTCTATCCTATCTGCAAGAAAGGTTTACAGCCCTAGATCTTTGGACATATTAAATCAAAGTTCCCCCTCAGTTGCAAAATTATGACCTTGAAGTTTGCTTTCTAGTCCCTTTTCTTATAAGCCCAAAAAATTGGAAGAAAGAGGTATTCCCCCTGGGTGGTACTCAAATGAACTAAATCTTGATGTCTTCTCATCCTGTGAATTACCCATCATGGCAGACAAATCACATTCATTCACCACAATTAGTACTCCAAGGTGAGGTGACTACCTGCTTCATGTGAATTACAGCGTGAGTTAGAGAGAGGAGGGGAAAAAAAATTCTCCCAGCAGAGTTCAACATGACAGACTGCACAAATCAATTTTAATTAATCCTGCCTCTTTAAATCTGCCTGCTCTTTTGGAAAGATTACTATCTTCGTCAGGCACTATGGCAAGATAATTAACAAAAGCACTGCAAGGCGCTGATAGTGGTAGCAGCCAATTGACTTGGCAATGCCTTGGTTTTATGAGAGTGCCAGGTTAGAAGGTCCATTGTGTTAGGAGTGGGATTGGTGGTCTATCTTTGTGTAAAAAATACTTGTCTTCTACCAAGGAACACCTTGTGAGGTTTTAATTATATGGCTTCAAGCAAGAATTAACAAGAGAGAACTTCTGAAAAACAACTTTAGTGTTAGGAGGCAGAGACTGTTTCAGCATAAGACTAGTGACAACAAAACCTCAGTGTGTCAGTGCCACAAAGTTCATCCTGGCAAGCATAACCTCATGAAGCTTTGTTTTGTTCTAGTTTGGTTTTCATGCTACTTGGCACACTCTAAGACACCTATCGTAGAAAATGGACTCTTCAGAAACAACATCTCTGTTACATTACACTGCTTCATTTCCTAGCAAGACACTTACTAGGAAGTGGTAGAGTATAGAACACCAATAATAAAATGCTGACATGACTAACAGTAAACTGATTTAACTTTGAGGTTTTTTTAGGGCAAACATCTCAAACTAGTGCCTGTCTTTCAGAAATGATAAAGCAATCAAAAGCATAATAATGACCAAGAACTTAAAAATATTTTCTAAAAGTGTGACTAAAGATCAGATTACCAGTCTGGTATATATAAAGTCTGCCTTCTTCAGTAGCATTTCATAATAACTGAGGACTAAACTGGCATATAGCTTCTGGAAGAATCAGGATAGTAGCTTTGTATGATTTAGATTTGAGTTAACATAAAAAATGTGGATCATACCATACAAATAATTTATTTGTTACAAATTCAATCTACTATTTAAACAATTTTGAAAAAAAATATTTTGCCAAAGCAGGTATCATCTGTCTTTCACAGCTGATATGAAAGGCAAAATTAAATAAAAAAAAAAAAAAATCTATATTCTGGATAATTCAAGAGAAATGTGACTGCATGTTTATGGATAATCAAACTACTGACAGTTCGCCACGTGCACAGTTAGTGGTCATATAAACTGATGTTAGAACACAAACTCTTTGGAAAAGTCCTCCAAGATCATCAAGTCTAACCATCAACCCAACACTACCATGACCACTAGACCATGTCCTGCAGTGCCACGTCTATATGTTTTTTGAACACCTCCAGGGATGGTGACTCCACCACTTCCCTGGGCAGCCTCTTCCAGTGCTTGACCACTCTCAGTAAAGAAATTTTTCCTAATATTCAATCTAAACCTTCCCTGGCACAACTTGAGGTCATTTCTTGTCATCCTGTCATTAGTTACTCGAGAGAAGAGACCAACACCCACCTCTCTACAATCTCTTTTCTCATAGTTGCAGGAAGCAATAAGGGCTCCCCTCAGCTTTCTCTTCTCTAAGCATTTACTAAACAGTTCCAGTTCCCTCAGTCATTCCTCATAAGACATGTTCTCCAGACACCTCACCAGCTTCATTGCTCTTCTCTGGAACTGCACCTGCATCTCCCAAAACTGAACACAGTACTCAAGCTGCGGCCTCACCAGGACTGAATGCAGGGACATGATCACTTCCCTAGTCCTGCTGGACACGCTATTTTTGATACAAGCCAGGATGCTGTTGGCCTTCTTGTCTACCTGGGCACACTGCTGGCTCACGTTCAGCCAGCTGTCCACCAGCACCCCCAAGTCCTTTTCTGCCAGGCAGCTCTCCAGCCACTCTCCCCCAAGCCTGTAGCACTGCATGGAGTTGTTGTGACCAAAGTGCAGGACCCAGCACTTGGCCTTGCTGAAGCCCGTACGATTGGCCTCAGCCCATTGATCCATCCTGTCCAGGTCCCTCTGAAGAGCCTTCCTATCCTCAAACAGATCATCACTCCCACCTAACTAGGTGTCATCTGCAAACTTACAGAGGGTGCATTTGATCCCTTTATCCAGATCACTGATAAATATATTAACCAAGACTGGCCCTAAGACAGCCTTGGGGAACACTGCTTGTGACTGGCTACTGACTGGATTTCAGTCCATTCATCACAACTCTGGGCTCAACTAGCCAGCCAGTTTTTAACTCAGCTAACAGTACACTTGTCTAAGCCATGAGCCACCAGCTTCTCCAGCAGAATGCTGTGGGAAAGGTGTCAAAAGACATTACTAAAGTCTAGGTACATCCACAGCCTTTCCCTCATCCACTAGGCAGGTCACTTGGTCATAGAAGGAGATCTGGTTGGTCAAGCAGGACCTGCCTTTCATGAACCCACGCTGGTTGGGCCTGATCCCATGTTGTCCTACACGTGCTGTGTGAGTGCACTCAGGATGAACTCTTCCATAATCCTTCCCAGTACTAAGGTCAGATTGACAGGCCTGTAATTCCCCAGATCCTCCTTCCAGCCCTACTTGTAAATGGGTGTCACCCTGGCAACCCTTCAGTCATCTGGGACCTCCCCTGCTAACCAGGACTGCTGATAAATGATGGAGAGTCATATTCTTCATTTGTAGTTGTATGTGTCAGTATTTCAGCTTTCTCTCCAGACCTACTGAAGTCAACAATAGTTTCCTACTGATGTTCCTAAATGTATTAGAATTCCAAGTTATTCCTAACATTCCTCCATGAAGTTAATTGAAAATGGTCAATTGTGAAAGATTTTATGTAATTTTACAGCTCATCTACTCTATACAAAACTCTTAAATATTTCAAGTATGTAAGTCTGCTCCTTGTAAGCATAGATTATAATTGCTTAATTGTGAGATAAAAATGTTCTAAAGAAAATTCATGAAGTCTTGAAGACATGAGTGCTCTCTCCATCATTACAATTGCTGTTCATTCGTCCAAATTCCAGGATGTTATTAATGGGTAAGAAACACACCCATTCAAATGAGAAGTGTGACACTTATGAGCACCACTTAAGCTTTGTTTAAATGGACACATTCCAGCTAGCTGTATTAATGACAGACCCCTCTTTCTCCAGCTTCAGTGGTATACGGTATTGAGGTTGCTTGGTATGAATCAGACCAGCTGGAGTTACGATAGTTTTACTGCTTCATGGAAACCAGATGAAAAGAAAGCGGATATTATAGTTGACACAAAACTGACTATAATCCAACAGTGTTCTCTCATCACAAATAAATCAACCAGCATATTAAATTACATTATGAGGGCTATGGCCAAAGGACCATTTAACCCACTCTACTCAGTGGTAATGAAACCACACCTGGAATATTGTGACCAGTTTTGGAACCCACAGTTGAAAAAGTTGGAGGATTACCAAGAGAGTCAGCCTAGAGCTCATGACCTCCAAGAGAGGTTGAGGGATCTGGGCTTATTTAGTATGGAGAAGCCAAGGTAAAGGAGCAATCTAAAAGCAAACTGCGAGTACTTGAGGGGAAGCTACAAAGATGACTGAGCCTAACTCTTCCCAGCAGTGGCAGACAACCAAGTTAAAGGGGAAGCAATGAAAATTAGCAGCCTGAGATGTTCAGATTAGATATTTTGAAATTTAAAAAAAAAAGAAGAAGAAGAAAAAAAAGGAATAGGAGGATACTGCAGCTCTAGAACAGGTCATCTAGTGAGGCACCACAGTCTCCATTACTAGCAACTTCCAAGACTTTGTTAGACAAAGGCACAACTGATGGGATCTACTGGTGACAGTCCTGCTGAGAGCAGGAGTTTAGATGGCTTCCAGAGGTGCTTCTAACCACCATTTCTGTTACAAGCTCCAAAACAGTATGGAGTAAATCATGTAAAAGTTAGACCACATTCCCAGTCTGGATTTTGGGGGTTTTTTGATAGCGTGTTGGTCCCTCCTGTCAATAAAATGGAAAGCTAGTAAGGAAAATCACCATCTTGATCTTTTCCTTCTTTTGTACCCATCCTTTGAACGCATTTGAAGAATCCTGTAAATTTTGTAGCTAGAAGTCTCTAATAGCTCTTTCTAATCACTATTCATCTTATCATATCACAGAGAAACTAATCTGAAGCTTCAGATTAATAAGTTTACAGAAATATTGTTTAAAAGAATATTTTTTCTCCCCACTACACAAAGAGCAGCTATGCCTCACATGCCACTGAATGAACATCCAAAAGGAAGAAACAGTATTTCTCTTTGAAGTTCAGTTCCTTGAGAAAGAAGTGCTAGTGGCCAAACTTCAAAGAGAACTTGCCCTTCCTACCTGGCTGTAGCACTTCAGAGAGAGCTAATTTACCTCTCTGGTGAAAGGCAGGCCTCTCAGCAGCCAAGATCCCTAAGAAAGGATGCAGCTGGTGGACTCTGGAATTATGTGAAAATTTTCTTTGAAGTCTGGCTGCTCATCTCATTAGCATTTCAGACATGTTGAAATTATTTACTTTCCAGTTTGATTTCATCTAGAAAGATAAATGGAAATTCCCAACTTAGCTCTTAAAGTTGTAGTTAGACTTAGAAGACTTTAAAATCTTAGATAGTATCACGAAGTTTTCTGACATACATGATAGAGGCACCTGATTTTTGCTGTTTTGTGATACCTGGATTGCCATCCACAAGTGACAACATCAATATCTATCTAACAGAAGTGGACAGAAATTATTTGTAAAAAGTGGAGTGTCTTAATCCTGATAACATTGGTTCTATAGTGATGATGAAAAAATCCAATGCTTCTTTGAAGTAAATATGGATTAAAATTTGTCCAGTATCATTACTTTGTGTAAAGTAGCTGGGAGTTTGCACTTCATTTTATCTGTATGGTGACATGTACACAGCTAAGGAAAAGGTCATACATGCTAGAATTCTTCACATAACAATTTCCTAAGTGGAAAATTTTTTCTAGATACGTTATACATTTTTACAACTGATTCTCACAGAATTTAAAAGGCACAGCTCACACAGTCTATGAGATCTTGAAATAACCAGAATATCTCTTCAAGTCATTAGGGGCTTGGCCACCCACAAGTAAAACAGTTGTCTATATATGATCCAGCATTGAGTTTTCATCATCTATAACTACCATTTTTATGGAGTCCCTCTCGAGCAAGTTCTATAGGTTCCGGGAAGCTTAAGCTATCTCTTAAGCTATCTAAGAGAAGATCTCTAGAGAATTATGTGAATTATTCAGAAATTCAATGAATGGATGACTGGCTTTGACATCTCATCTTGCTGACTGAGACTTCTATCTCTCACATTATCAGAACTGTAATCTTATAAACTAACATCCCGGCACAAGATGTACGTCCATATGACACACATACACAGTCTACCTCTTACAAATATTTGTAAGGACGGATTTTAGAGAAAGAAGGAAAAAATAAAAGAAAAACATTGAAAGCCCAACCATGAAAACAATTCAGTGGCTTAAAAGATAGGGATATTTGCAGTTGCAGGTAACAGGGAAAACTGTGCATCAGATAGAGAACTTTTGCTTTAATGTGAATAAGACAAATATGTGAAGAACTGGAAAAGCAATGCAAGGAGAAAACAGAGCTAAGCTGCAAGGAAAGGAAAAAGACAGTATGATTTAAATATAATACAGGACAGGGAATGCGAATGAAAAGATTTTTAAATTAACATATAAAGAATAAAAAAAAAATACTATGCCAGTAAAATAGTTTTTTTGTATTTTATCTTTATACCACTAAGAGAAAAATTATGTTTAAAAGATAGCTTAAATAAATTAATTGATGCTTAAACAGCCATAAGATAATAGTATTAAGACACTCCAGGGCATGTTTTATTAGTCTATTAATAGAAACTTCAGGTGGTAAAAGCACTCTGCCATAGAATGCACCTGAGTTATACATTAATTGACAAATAAAACACACTCTGATGAGTTTCAACTCTTTACTATTGTTGCAAGTACCTATAGTTAAGTGAACAAGCAGCACAATTTTGTTTACAAAACACCTCCAAACACTACAGTAACATGCTCAACAACAGGCAGAGCATTAGCTAAAAATCTATGTTTCCTCTTCCAGAAATAAGGATATGTAGTTCATCTACCTCAGCTTCTCAGGAGATAGGTCTTAAAGATAATATTAAATGAGCTGTAAGTCTTACCATTCATTTTCAAATACTTGTGAAAGCCACAGTTATCTCCTGCATTGGTTAGTCCACAGCCTATGTAGAAATATAGCTAACATAGCAGATGTTACATCTGAAAGATGTGATCTTGCTTTTAAACTTAAAGCAAAACAAAGCAATTACAACTTTATTTCCATCTGTATCTATGGGAGAACCCTGAAAGGAGATTGTAGCAAGATGGGGGTCAGTTTGTTCTCCCAGAACAATAGGACAAGAGGAAATGGCCTCAAGTTGCACCGGGGAAGGTTTAGATTGGATATTAGGAAAAATTTCTTCATCAAAAGGGTAGGACTGGAACAGGCTGCCCAAGGAACTGCCTCTGAAGCTATTTAAAACACATATAGATATGGTGCTGAAGGACATGGTTTAGTGGTGGACTTGGCAGTGTTAGGTTAATGGTTGGACTCAATGAATTTAAAGGTCCTTTCTGACCTAAATGATTCTATGAAGTTCTAAGGAAAACAGTAAAACAAGACATTACATAATGTAAATGTACAAAGGGACTATGACAAATTGCATTTCAGAATTCTTAAAATTTTGACCTTAAGTCGCCGTTTTCATGGATTGGTGTGCCTGCTGGTTTCATCTATATAACAGAGCATTAATGACTTCTGTAATGGTTGCTATTTAATCACAAATATTAAAGATTATGGGCCACCAAATCTGATGCAATAATTTATTTTTTTTTAAGAGTTCAAGGTAAAGACTGCTTATTTTTGTGATGAACTCAGACTGATCAAGCTTGAGTTCTAGGACACAGAACGTTATGATCTAACCAAAAAATCTGTCTTCAAAAAAAGGTGCATATTAAGAGATATCACAAACTAACTGTGATTTGTGTCAGTGTTGCATGTAACAATGTCCTGGGAAATGCTCTCCAAATCACCACTATCATATCATGAAAATAAGAAAAAATATTTAGGAAATCAGTGGTTTTCTGCCAAAATTTTTAAAGGTTCTCAATAAGTTAGACTCTCCCTGCCACTTTCCCCTGTCTCTACCCACTAAAGTCCTAATAGGAGTGTTTTATCTCATACAGTACAATTTCAACCCCCTGAGGTGAAATCAGATGTTTCAGTAATACAGTATCAGGTCCACAGAGCTACAAGTGTATAAACAATTTTCAAACAGGTCTCAATGAAAGAGACAGACTTGGATAAAAATATTTATTACTGTGTTTCTTTAAAATGCTCACTGGTTAAACAAAAAGATGGTAAAAATGAAAAAAAACAAAAAAATAATGAGGGTTAGAGTACTTTTTCTCAGACAATTTTTATTTTACTTCCTAAAAAAATGCTAACCATTCTATAATCATATGCTTAGAGCTGTCATTTCTTACTGTGACTTTGGTTTTGATGTCATTGGCAAAATTTTAATAAGGAAGTCCCACAAGCCATCACTGTATCTATAGGTGATTATATGCTTCCTACACATCGCAAAGTCTTTATGTACAATAGTAATGTAATTTTTTTCCCAAAAGTCAAGTGAGAAAGGGAAGTAAATTCTGGATTCCAAATGGGGAAGTAACAGTCAAACAGGCACTTCAATCAAAGTTTAAAAAATCTGATATACTTAATTCCACCTAGACCATTTGAACTTTGAGCTTCAAAATTTTTCAGTCAACAAATTAATTTTAATTTCTATTGTTTTGTCAGTCTCTTGGCAAAAGCATCAGCAAAACATAAATCAAGTTATTTTATAATTAGAGAATTATTACAATTTTTTCTGGTTTCTAGAGGTAGTTTTCTTCATAAGTGGTATATTAAAAATATAAATCTTATTTAAATTTGATGCAACCATTTTTTAAAAGCTAACAATTAAACAGGATTCTCATGAACTAATACAGTAGTTATTATTTATGACAGTATTCATCAAAAGATATCCTACAATATCCAAGATATCACATTTTCAGCTTGCAAACAAAAACTGCAATAGATTTACCAACTGTGACTATGTGATGTTTATCACTAAATAAATTACAAAAATTCAGTAACCAAGTGGCTTTTAGAAAAAAAATAATGTGACTTTTGGGCATTGAAAGCACCCTGCTGATCCTCCTGTGTTTTTGTGTTTAAAGGTTTGAAATCCTGAGCATCACTGACAATGAGGCGAGTTAACTCTGTCAGTAAGTGCCTTGCTCAAAAGAGGTGAGGAAAAGTTCACAACAGGCAAATTCATACCTACAGAATTACTAAATTTATAGAAAGCATATATGCCTCAGGAAGCCAGTGAGATAAACCATGAGGATGGAGCAGCATGCACCCCAGGGGTTGATATCAGGACCGACCCTGTCAACACTGTCATCTTCATCAGTGACCTGGGTGATGGATGCAAGTTAGGAGAAGATACAAAACTTGGAGAAGTGATTGATGCACCAGAGGTCATGCTGCCATACAGAGGGACCTCAGCAAGCTGGAGACATGGGCTGACAGGAAACTAATGAGATTCAGTAATGGAAATTGTGAAGTCATGCACCTGAGGGGAATAACATCAGTATACACTTGTAGACAACTGTCTGGAAAGAAGTGTTTTCTGGCAAACCTTAGGGTTCTGGTGGAGAACCAGTTGACCATGAGCCAGCAATTGTGTGCTTGAGACAAAGAAGATGAACAGCATCTGGGCAGTACAGGGAAAAGCACTGCCAGTAGGTCAAGGGAGTTGATCATTCCCCTCTGCTCAGCCCTGCTGAGACACATCTAGAGTACTGTGTCCAGGTCTGGGATTCCCCAGTACAAGTCAGATAGGGATCTTCTGGAGCAGGTCCATCGAAGACTATGAAGATGATTAAGGAACTAGGGCATCTGGCATAGAAGGAGGTGCTGAGAGACCTAGGACTGTTCAGCCTAGAGAAGAGAAGGCTCAGGGGGATCTTAAATGTGTATACCTGATGAGAGGAGTCAAGAAGGGGGAGTCAGACTCTTCTCAGTAGTATCCATTGACAGGACAAGAGGCAGTGTGAATAAAATGAAGTGTAGGAAATCCACTTCAAGTCTTAAAAAGAAAACAAAAACTAAACAACCACAAACCCAAAATAAAACCTCATGCTTTTACTGTGAGGCTGGTCAAACACTGAAACAAGTTTCCCAGACAGATCTTAGAGTCTCCATCCTTGGAGACATTCAAAACCCAATGAGACACCATCCTGGGCAGCTAGCTTTAGCTGACCCTGCTCTGAGCAAGAAGATGGGACCATATGATCTCCAGAGACCTTCCAACCTTGTTCATCATGTTTGATTCTATGTGTTTCCCTAGTTTATACTATTTTAGGCTTCAGCTTTTGGCCATTTTTAGAGATCATATACCATGACAGATTGATGCTTAGTCTTCCCACATATGGTTGCTCTGAAAAGAAGTTCTGTTTACAGATAATTCTTCCCCTTTAATCTATATAACATTAGAGGTGAATATATAGTGGCTGCTGGCTGCATGCAGCTCAAGCAGCTCAGTTGTGTGCCAAGGCTACAGCAGACAAGACAGGCAGAGGGGAACTGGGTCATCCAGCTGTGAGAGAAATGAGCCAGCAATACTGACTGATAGCCAAACTGTCCATTGCCCTGGCTGTAGGCTAAACATTTGCACCTAATGTCTGGAGCAACCCAACCATGTCTCATTCTTCAGCAGAGTAGAGTAAGCCCTAGGAAATCACAGTTACCTCCTTTCTCTGAAGTACTCCCATACTTCCTTTCTGCCTGCCTACATGGCATGAAGCATGTCTTGTGGTTCTTGATATTAAAAAACCTTGATATTGAGCTCACAGCATCAGAAGAAAACAATTATTAGGAACTGACAAAGCTGAAGTAACCCAAACTCCTTAACACTTCCCTCGTATCTCCCAGCAGATAATAGAAGATCAAGATGGAAGGACTGTTTATAGTTCCAGAGAAGTAAAGAGGTAACTGGGAAATTTGACATTCAATCTTAGGTCAAGTAAATTGATACATAAACTGAACTGCAAAGTTAGTTACCACTCTTGACTATAAATTCTACAAAAGGTAGGAAACTGGCATATCACTGGGAAAAAAAAGAACAGATATTTTTGCAAGTTTAGAATATTAGAATAATTTAGCTACCAGGAAGCTACTTTAATGTCTGAACACCAATGCTTTGTAGACAAATACACAGCCATGACTGCTCACAACACTCATCTACAGTTACTGCACTTGAAGAGATATATACGTAAATACATGGCTGCATATATATGCTGAAATTTGCACACTACACACAAATACACATGCCCTATATACAAATATACATACATGTATATATACAAATACTTCGATAAGATGTAGTCTGATTAATACTAGTTCTATCAGGCATTTACATTCCCTTCATGCAGCCAGATAAGAGTCCTGTGAAATATCTTCAGTTTGAAAACAAATAAAATAAATGGACTATATCTAGCTCCTGAAACAGATCATGATAAACAAATGATAAGCATCAGTACTAAAGCAAAATTATTTGTATATTCTATTCATGAGAAACTGGTAAATTATAACTGCTATTCACTAAAGCTGAATATACTGAGTACGGTCGCTTGCTGTCCTACTAAAGTACATATTGAAATTNCATGGGCTGACAGGAAACTAATGAGATTCAGTAATGGAAATTGTGAAGTCATGCACCTGAGGGGAATAACTCCCTACATCAGTATACACTTGTAGACAACTGTCTGGAAAGAAGTGTTTTCTGGCAAACCTTAGGGTTCTGGTGGAGAACCAGTTGACCATGAGCCAGCAATTGTGTGCTTGAGACAAAGAAGATGAACAGCATCTGGGCAGTACAGGGAAAAGCACTGCCAGTAGGTCAAGGGAGTTGATCATTCCCCTCTGCTCAGCCCTGCTGAGACACATCTAGAGTACTGTGTCCAGGTCTGGGATTCCCCAGTACAAGTCAGATAGGGATCTTCTGGAGCAGGTCCATCGAAGACTATGAAGATGATTAAGGAACTAGGGCATCTGGCATAGAAGGAGGTGCTGAGAGACCTGGGACTGTTCAGCCTAGAGAAGAGAAGGCTCAGGGGGATCTTAAATGTGTATACCTGATGAGAGGAGTCAAGAAGGGGGAGTCAGACTCTTCTCAGTAGTATCCATTGACAGGACAAGAGGCAGTGTGAATAAAATGAAGTGTAGGAAATCCACTTCAAGTCTTAAAAAGAAAACAAAAACTAAACAACCACAAACCCAAAATAAAACCTCATGCTTTTACTGTGAGGCTGGTCAAACACTGAAACAAGTTTCCCAGACAGATCTTAGAGTCTCCATCCTTGGAGACATTCAAAACCCAATGAGACACCGTCCTGGGCAGCTAGCTTTAGCTGACCCTGCTCTGAGCAAGAAGATGGGACCATATGATCTCCAGAGACCTTCCAACCTTGTTCATCATGTTTGATTCTATGTGTTTCCCTAGTTTATACTATTTTAGGCTTCAGCTTTTGGCCATTTTTAGAGATCATATACCATGACAGATTGATGCTTAGTCTTCCCACATATGGTTGCTCTGAAAAGAAGTTCTGTTTACAGATAATTCTTCCCCTTTAATCTATATAACATTAGAGGTGAATATATAGTGTCTGCTGGCTGCATGCAGCTCAAGCAGCTCAGTTGTGTGCCAAGGCTACAGCAGACAAGACAGGCAAAGGGGAACTGGGTCATCCAGCTGTGAGAGAAATGAGCCAGCAATACTGACTGATAGCCAAACTGTCCATTGCCCTGGCTGTAGGCTAAACATTTGCACCTAATGTCTGGAGCAACCCAACCATGTCTCATTCTTCAGCAGAGTAGAGTAAGCCCTAGGAAATCACAGTTACCTCCTTTCTCTGAAGTACTCCCATACTTCCTTTCTGCCTGCCTACATGGCATGAAGCATGTCTTGTGGTTCTTGATATTAAAAAACCTTGATATTGAGCTCACAGCATCAGAAGAAAACAATTATTAGGAACTGACAAAGCTGAAGTAACCCAAACTCCTTAACACTTCCCTCGTATCTCCCAGCAGATAATAGAAGATCAAGATGGAAGGACTGTTTATAGTTCCAGAGAAGTAAAGAGGTAACTGGGAAATTTGACATTCAATCTTAGGTCAAGTAAATTGATACATAAACTGAACTGCAAAGTTAGTTACCACTCTTGACTATAAATTCTACAAAAGGTAGGAAACTGGCATATCACTGGGAAAAAAAAGAACAGATATTTTTGCAAGTTTAGAATATTAGAATAATTTAGCTACCAGGAAGCTACTTTAATGTCTGAACACCAATGCTTTGTAGACAAATACACAGCCATGACTGCTCACAACACTCATCTACAGTTACTGCACTTGAAGAGATATATATGTAAATACATGGCTGCATATATATGCTGAAATTTGCACACTACACACAAATACACATGCCCTATATACAAATATACATACATGTATATATACAAATACTTCGATAAGATGTAGTCTGATTAATACTAGTTCTATCAGGCATTTACATTCCCTTCATGCAGCCAGATAAGAGTCCTGTGAAATATCTTCAGTTTGAAAACAAATAAAATAAATGGACTATATCTAGCTCCTGAAACAGATCATGATAAACAAATGATAAGCATCAGTACTAAAGCAAAATTATTTGTATATTCTATTCATGAGAAACTGGTAAATTATAACTGCTATTCACTAAAGCTGAATATACTGAGTACGGTCGCTTGCTGTCCTACTAAAGTACATATTGAAATTATTTCTGTATCTCAGGTGTGGGTATTTTAACTGCGTATGTGTATCTACAGTTTTGAGTCTAAATCCAATGTTTGCTGGATCTGTATGTTCTGCATTTCTTCTGTCTTGGCTTGCAGTCATATCCTTTTATACTAATTGAATGATGAGGAAGTCCTGATAAGGAAATACTTGACTGAGGGAAGTATCCCTGGAACATCTAACAAATTGTGCTGGTAATTCAGCCAAAAGAACATCTTGTAAACTGTATCATACTTCCAGCAGCTGAGTCTGGGGAAGCACCATGCTCAAGCAAGTATCCTTTAGACAAACTTTTACCAATTCTATGCAGAAAAGCTTGCAGGGCACTTGTCCTGAATACATTAAACAGAATACCCCAGACAAAAAATTCCCCTTTGAATAACTATATTGCTCTTAATTTAAAGCTCAAATCCTTTTTATAGTTTTAAATATCTATATTATTTTTGACAAATTATCTTAAGTGCTGGAAAATCTTTTCATTTCCATGTAGATGAAGTTCTTGTTAGTTGATTGAATGGGTTCATAGTGCAATTTGTGAAACTATTTTGTTATAAAGAAGAAAATTCAACATTAGATTCTATTATCATTGTTTACCATAGAATGCACTGGGTTGGAAGGGACCTTCCAAGGTCATCTAGTAAAACCCCGCTGCAGTCGGCAGGAACGCCTCTACCTAGATCAGGTTGCTCAGAGCCCCATCAAGCCTGGCCTTGAACATCTCCAGGGATGGGGCCTCCAACACCTCTTTGGGCAATCTGTTTCAGTGTTCCACCACCCTCATAGTAAAGAGCTGCTTCCTAATCTAAATCTAAATCTACCCTTATCTAGTTTTAAACCATTGTCCTTTGTTGTACAACTACATGCTTGGAAAGAGCCCTTCTCCAGCTTTCTTGTAGGTGCCCTTCAAGTACTGGAAGGTGACTTGCGGAACTAAACTCCATAATCAATTGCCAGACTCAGAATCTCAATCAATTNAGTACTGGAAGGTGACTTGCGGAACTAAAC
>VYZX01004063.1:0-13966 GCA_013401335.1 Brachypteracias leptosomus
AGAGCCGCGCGGCCTCCGCCTCCTCCTCGACTGTTATTGACGCGCGTTACGCAACGGATAACGGAGCGCGGCCCGCCGGGCCTCCTCTCCCCAGAGAAACGGCGGCGCCGCCAAAACTGGCTTTCCGTTCGGAAAACCGGGACGCTGTGGCAGAACCCCCGGCCGCACGCCCCCTCAGCAAGAGCCAGCCAGCGCCCCGGAGCTGTCGCCACGGCAGCCCGCGGCCGCGCCGCCGGACCCGAGGAAGCGGAAGCGTCGGCCAGAGCGAGCGCCCGGGGCTGTGGCCCAGCCCCGCCATGACAAGGTGACTCGAGGGGTGCTCGCATCGGCCCCGACGAGGGCCGAAGGACACCAGTGGACTCTGCCCGCACAACGCCGTGGTAAGGCCAGCGCCCCGCCCCGGGCCCGGGTCCCCGCCGCTACCTACCGGCCGCGCTGCCTCCGGGTAGAGGTCTCAGCGCCCCCAGGCCCGCATGCGCCGCCGCCGCCACGCATGTGCACGGGTACGGCTGCCGCAGCTCCGGCCCCGCCCCACGCGCGGCAGAGGGCGGTGCCGAGTCCCGGGCCCGCCGGAGGGAGGGAGGGAGGCCTGCGCAGGGAGGGGACAGACGGCTGGTATTAACCGCCCCGGGCTCCACGCCCAGGCAGCTGCAGTGCGGCTCCGCTCCTCCCAGCCTGTCAGGGCAGCGGTGCGAGGCTCCCGGGCGTGTCCGAGGCTCCTCTCAAACGCTTCAGCTGCCTCCCCAGCGCCCTCCCTTCTGGCAGCCCTGTTTTGAACAGGGAAAAATCCCTTATCAAGGGCTACTATAGGCCTGAGGACCTTGCAACTGGGACAAGGCCAAACACTGACAGAATGGTGCAGCCACTATCGCTAACAAACCCCAAATGGCAGTCTATATCCATGCACAAACGAGTATAGTACATGCCCATTTACACAGATTCCATATGCAAGGAATTTCCTGACGTTCCCTGCACAAGGTTTGCAGCTACTGCCTCCTGTGATTACCAGATTATCTTGCAGTCCCGTGCTGCAGGAGGAGACGGGAAAAACCCGTAACATAAAGAAGCCTAGCATAAGGGCAAGTTAAGGGGGAGAGATGAAACATATATTCCAAGAAAGGCCAACAAACACACACTCTGAACAAACCATTTTTCTTCCACCTAGAATTCAGTGTAATGGAGAGAGACTGCAAGGCCCACTAATTCTTCCTCACGTCCCAGGATAAAGTCTGTGAGACTTCTTGCTGAGAATTACGGAGAATCCATCAGTGTAAATGCTGTGTGCTGCCTAGGAAACATCTGTAAACATGGTAAGCTCGCATGACTGCTTTTTGATGCTCTGAGCATTGCTGCTAAAACAGTTATATATATATATAAAACGGAATTACACATTCATGCTTGAATTTTCACTTGGTTTATTCCCACTGATTATTGAAGAAAACATGGAATACAACAGCTATATATGCATTTACTGTAAAGCATCAGAAGACTTCACATCCAAGTTAACTTCTAGTCACCTTGCATACCACTGCATGCATTAGGGCTGGGGAACATTCCCAGAAAATAATTAAGCTCCCAAAAGGAAAAGTAGAAGAAAATAAAGGGATAAGCAAGAGTATCAGTCTATAATCTCCATTACTAAGACTGATCAATGCAAATTATATAAGAACCAGTAAAAACAGTTGTTCTGTAGGCTTAAGTCAGATAAAAATAAGAAACAGTTAATCTTTGTTTTATGATTCAAGTCCAGTTAAGTAGTCTGACAACACAGATGCAAACTCCCATCTGCCCTCATAAAGGCTGATAACCTAATCATAAAAAAAATGTTTTAAAAAAATCAAGTGTTATATAATCAGCCAAACTCTGATTGACTATGTATAAAATAGTCTTGCCTTTTTCCAGCTTGCAATTCTGTATTACGCTTGCCTTATAGTCCTACAACATATCCAAATACAGTAGAAGCAATACATTCCATGCTGATGCTCTATAATATGTCATAGTTCACTACTTAAAACCAGTTAATTTAAGTAACAGAATTCCTGTCCCAAATACAACTAGTAATGCAATCTTGATGGGACCTCCTCCCATGTCAAAAATGCTCATTACCTTTCACAATGATTTAAGAAGAGCTATAAAATCAGAGCTGACAGCTTTGCACAAAAAAGGGCAGATTGACTTTATAGGAGTGGTAGAAATGCATCAATTAATCAGACCAGTCTTCAGGGTAATGGCAAGTTGAACAAAAGAACACCGCAACTGACCGTACAACAAAGTACCTAGGAACAAAGAACGAGTCACATGCAGTAGGAGACTGGTCACATTAGCATATAGACATACTGAAAGGCTTTAGAAACAAGGGCTTAGCATGAACTTCAGCACTGCACCAGAACACTTAACACAGAGATAAGAAGATACACAGCCAGCTTTCTCATTCTGCTGTCTACACATAAGACACCGATCAGAAGATCTGGTAGATCAATATGCAGTTGTGAGCAGACAAATGCTTCCATCAGTTCAAAATTTCAGTCTCTTAGCCAGGAGAAGGCTGGTTAACCAATAGAAGAGTTGCCGTCTGTCTTCAGAAGCAGGATTGTTGCTGCTAGATTAAGCAGTTGTCTGTTAAAAGCCTATATTAGACAATTTCAGTGAGGGTGGGAAACAGACCTTCAAATACACATTTAAAAAGAATGGCAAAGACAAACAGAGTCTGAGGTCTAAGCACTGTAAGAATAATCTTAAATTAAGTGCCATAATTATTACAAGTGCTGTAAGAATAATGCTCTCCTAATACAATTCTTCTAATCTCCTGATATATATGAAACAAACTGGTCTCATACTGAAGTTTTAGAACTATTTAAGTTTTCTTAATTGTGCAATGCCAGTACTAATTCACTGCCATGGCCAAATCTGATCTATGGTTATTTATAAAGTGCCTGCTGCTACACACAGATGCTACAGATTATATACTCAAGCAATTTATGCCAGGGGCTTGTATTAGCAAAATGTTCATTTGAGCATTCCAAGATGCTCTACAGACATAATTACTCAGACTGCATTAATAAATAATTTTTTTAAATCATACATATTACTTAATGAGACAATTTGCAATGGTCACAAAAAGCAATGTTTTTTCTTTGAAGTCTTTCAACCTCAACAAAGCAAAGAGCATAAAAATGTTACATTATTTCCTCCAAGAACTGGCCAGTTTTTAGGTATTAAACGGTGATGCCTGCAGAGTCTGTCTGTGTACATGATACTAAAACATGGAAGCATCAGAACTCTGACAGTCTTCTGCAAAACTACAAGAAACAAGCTAGGAAGGCTTGTTCAGATTGAAATAGGCAGACTTTTCTAACAATGACCACATCTTAAGGGCTAATAAAATCAGGGTGAAGGATGAAGACGTGTGGGGGGAAGGGGGGGAGAAAAATATCAAAGTGAGACAGCATTTTGCTACTGCCACAGACTCGCTTTTAACATCAGTAATGTACACTTTTCACAATAAGATGCAAAGAGGACTTTGTATATTCATAAGAAGCTACAAAAACATCTCTGTAGGTTACAAACCTAGACAAGTAGCTATTCACTCCGATCCTTGGGCTCTCGGTATTTCCACTGGATATAGTCAAAGATGTCTTTTTCACATTCTACTGGTAGGGCCTCCCCTGCAACTCCTGCAAGCAAATTAGAGATGCTATTTGAAAGGTGGAAGGCCTGTACAATCCTGAAATGCCAAATGCATTGCAAGATTAAGACAAAACTGCTGAAAGTAAATCTGACTTAAAAAAAACCCCAAAACGGAGCACTTCCCACAAACCTTTTCATACAGCGTTAGGTACTGATTCTCATTAGTGTCAAAGGAAATAAAGTAATGGATTAACTTTGGTGCCATATGGTTATGCAGTTAAATATATTTGCATATATATATACACATATACACACATAGTCAGCCTCCCTCCAAAACAAAACAACTGGTAAGAGTGGGAAACTGCATGTGCTGTGTGTGACACTGAAAAAACAATCTTTAGGTCAGTAAGACTTTATGTAGATTAGGCGTCCCAAAGAGGTAACTTTGTGCCAAAGTGCTGCCTATACATAAGTAGGCTGCCTCTTCCTGCTATAGTAGCGTCTAATACCAGAAAGGACACTCTGAAAAAATGTCATAAGCTACAGTATTTATCAGAAGTACTTCCAGTACAGAGAAACCAGTTTAAGGAGATCTAACTAGAAAGAATACTCTGTGCAAAGGCCCAGACTGACCAGTGACACCCAAGGGACGGATTGTATACTCATTGATCGTGAAGCCCATTTCCAGAGCATGAGCTCTCATGTTCTTATTGAATATATCACTTCCTGTGAAATACAGTACGCCACAGTAATACTGATCTTTGGGGATAAGCCTAGAATAAAAGTGGAAGAAAAGCAGATTTAGAACAAACACATAACAAAAAAGTTACAAGCCATTTGGAACTCAGCCATTCAGACACTGTTCTAGGCTTACTTCCTATTTACGTGCACACATTCTGCAACTTCTACGCATGTAATTTTTCCACAAGCCAGATGCAAGAATGAAATGAATTGCATACCAAAGAAAGTTTCAGCACATCTACCCTGACCCAGAAGTTACTGGTGCTCAGCCACTACCTGGTTATGGTACATGTACTCCTGCCAAGAATTAATGTGACCTGCTTTACCGTACCACTTAGACAATTCTGAAACTGGATACAAAGTCATGATTTAAAATACAGCATTCTTGCTAATAACATGTTGTAGATACTGGTAGTTGGACAGCGGCTTCCAGAAACCTAGTAAATGATATGTTCTGAACATGGAAGTAGATATTTGAATGTAGAACTTGATATAAATGCCTACTATATAGCAGATACATAAAATAGGGGCTTTGGGGTTGTTTTTTTTGGTTTGTGTACCGGATATCAATTCTCCTGTGTGGATAGGCTGTTCCATCTTCTTTATTTGGTAGCTGACAGACACCCTGTGAGAAAGTAAGGAAAGTGAGAAATTAAAAATGAAATTAAACCTCCCCACCCTTAAACAACCTCTAAACAATCCTCAGTCATCCCGGAAAGAAAAGTTAAATTCCCACTGAACCAACTAAATATTTTACTAAAACAGCTGGATATCATATTACCATGAATCACTATTTTACACTGCTACGAGAACAGCAGTTCAGTGTGGCATGTAACTGCTTCTTAAGTTTTTATTACAGCAGGAACAATCACAGGACTCCTCATTTCCCATTACTGCCCTAATTATCAGGCTCTTCAGCATGCACAGTAAGTCAAGGAAAATGCAAAGCTTAAGCTAATATAAATTAAAACCAAGCTTTTCTTCAGAAATCCTGTCACTTTGATTCAAACTGCTTTGTAATCTTCATGCAATTCACACATCAGCCTTCTCTTTTTTTTCCCCCTAATCTATGATCACCCTAAATGAGATAAGGACATGAACCATAAGGAACGCTGAGACTTTTCCTTCTATTCTTAGCTTTGTCTGAAAGCTTAACATTGCTTATGCTTTTATAATTGTGTTGTCTGTCTCCTTACTCAGACTTGCTTTTCTCAGATCCTCAGCTGCAGTCATATTTCCCTTTTTACAACATTCCTTTCTTAACTTCCACTCCGAAGACAAGACTATTCTGCAAGTACTTAAGACTGCCAGGATTATACAGAGCAAACGGTCAAACTATAATGAGCTTGTCAAACCATGAATGCAAACTAGGAATGCAGAATGTCTCTGGTTTTGTCTCTCAGATGTACACTTAAACCATTTGGCAATAATGAGAGCAACTTTCACTTATTCCTCCTAAATATCAATTAAAACAAAAAGCCAGTTTCATTCCCTCAGAATTAACTCTCAAACTAAAGTGAAGACAAATTTTTAGAGTTCGTTTAGCTCTTATTTTAAGCAAAACAAAGACAACAAACAAACAAAATAATCAAGTGCTCCAATAGCTCCTTTTATCTTGGGAAAGAAAATACCTTTAATTGCAGTACTATATATTTTATGTATTTATGCCTTCCAAAAGTTTAGCTGAACATAACAGTATCTTGATTCTTGAATAGAAATTCTTAAGTCATGGACCTTTGGTGAATCCTTCTGCAGGACCACTCCTCTGAGCTTCCAAAGAATTTCATAAAGCCAATATGAGTGACAGACAGGAACAAACTAGTCCTTATTTCCAGTCAGTACTGCTTACGGATCTGCACCTCTCTTAGAATTAACTTTTAACCAGCCTGTAAGACTGGTTAAGCCCCAGGATAGCTGGGGCCTGTAAAGAAAACTAAATGAAGCAAGAGAACACCCAATCCACACGTTTAAGAAAAAAAAAAAAGAATTTCTGTGAGCAAGGGACCTAACAAAATAAATGTTCCTGTAACTCACTACCTTAGGCATCCTACATACTCCCTATTATCCTGAGTCTAGCAGCTTATCCATTAAATCTGCTCTGCAGTGAAACTGACAAAAAAGGAGACAAAAGCATATTATGCATTAGACAAAACAAGATAAGCATAGGCCTGAGATCAAAGATAGTGTTTCCAAGATCTTGCAGACAAAGTTACAAAAGTGGTTACTGGTGCAACTGAAGAAGTGAGATTGTGCTAAGGTTCCAGGGCAACATCAAGCAAAACAGAGACACAATTGGCATTGTGTGATGAAGGTTATGTCAATGGGGTTTAGAATTATGTAAGTACCTGAAGATTTTCTAATGCTGAAATCTTACCATGAAAGATTCACTAAGAGTTAACTGCAGAAAGTTTTTATGGGGGAGAAGGGTGGGCAGTTTAAAAAAAAAAAATATCACAACTCCAGCAGTCCAAACAACCTATCTTGTATATATCCTAGCTTCTGTCAGGAAAGCTAATCCGCCCCCAATATCTCTCACCACCAAAAAAGCCTTACCATGAATTTGGTGTCACCTTTAGACAGCATATCTGTGACAAAGTGGACTCTTTCCAGCTGTTCTACAACTTGACGCAGAAGCTTTGACTAGGAACGGTGACAACACAGAAGAAGAAATTATTTCACAAATAACAGTATCTTACCCATTTAATGGACCACGGCTTATGTGTGTACAGGACATCACTATAATTATATATGAAATTTGACCCAGAGGGGATAAAGAAGACAACAATACTACTGAGAAAAAGCTAATAAAATTGCAGTTGTGCAACATAAAAAAAAAATTCTACCAAAATCCCCACATCAGATTATGTTGGAAGTGACAAAACTCATGCCCTGGTTTGAGTTTTAAACTTCTAAGCAATCTACAGAAACAACACAAGAAATAAAAACTGTCTGACTTCTCCAGTTAGTCCCAAAAGATGTCCCAAAGGACATTTGCTTCTCATCCAAAAGATCACAGATTCATAGACTCATTAAGGTTGGAAAACACCTCTAAGATCATTAAGTCCAACTGTCAACCCAACACTACCATGTTCCCAAAGTGCCATGTCTACATGTTTTCTGAACACCTTCAGGGATGGTGACTCCACCACTTCCTTGGGCAGCCTGGTCCAATGCTTGACCACTCTTTCATTAAAGAAATTTTTCCTAATATCCAATCTAAACCTCCCCTCGCACAACTTCAGCCCGTTTCTTCTTGTCCTATCAGCAGTTAATTGGGAGTACTATTATGGCTACATAAAGAGACACTCTACCTTTAATCCCTGCTTTATTCAGCCAGCTGTTACAGTCCTATGTTGCAAAAGATTATGAATTTGAGGAGGTGGGGGGAGTATGTGAAAGGATGAGGAGGGACAGGAGGATAAGAGAGCATACTGAATAGTTCTGCAAGAGAAATAGAACATAATATGTGGACCAGAGAAGTGATTATAACTCCTCAAAATAAACATGGTGATCCAAGAGAAGAGTTTACTATTACAATAACAGATGCAAGAAGCTGCAAAACAAGTCTGAGACTACATATCTTCTGATTTTAAAACACACCCTTGTGGGAGTAATGCTTTGCAATAACAGAGAAACACACCTGTTTGGATGATTCAGATGTGAAATTAGGATGGGTTAGGAGCACATCCATATCACCACTTGACTCTGCACCTAGGCAAGTTAGAAGGAAAGAAAATTCCCTCAGTGTATGACAAAGCGTTGGTCATTGGTGAACATCCATCTAACCTCTTCTTATACACGTGTTTTTCTGGTAGACACTAGTCAGTCACTATTCAAGATATTTTGGGGAAAAAAAAGATCTTGAAGTAAGAGAACCTCATTCTTCCATCAAAAAGTTCATATCCCCGCATATCTTAGAAAATACCCTAGAACTTCTTGCTGTACTCTATAGCAATGAAGCACAAATGTTAATGTAAAAACAAGGCAAACAATTCACGTTACAATATATTACTCTTTATGGGGGCAAGGTGGAGAAGAAAGGATTTTTGTGGGTATTTCATCACTGAACTAGCCAGTCAAGACAATAAAAAAACCCAACAGATTCCAGAACAGACTTTCTCTCTAGGAGAACAACATATATTAGTGAGTCTTGCTTATTAGCCCAAAATACACATAACAAGACCACAGAGTACCAACCTCGTCTAAAACTGCCACAGACTGTAGCAATATAATTTGGGTCCAGCTTCTTTACCTCTTTCAGCACAATTTCCTATGTAAAAAGGAAAGATGTGTGTTTAGAGGTGTCAGTCTTCCACTGGCCCTCAGTGCCTCATATCCTCAGTAAAGACATTCCTACCTGCATTTGCAGCATTTCTTCCCTTGGGATCCTTTGTTCAAAATCTTCAAAGTATCTGCAAATATAAACGTAAAAGTGTCTGAAAGAGAGGCAAGGGTAGCATCTTAAAATTTTAGTCAATTAAATGTGTATTAGAGGAAAGAATACAAAATATATTACTGTCACATCACAAAACGCTCCCCATTCTCACCAAGCAATAGTAAAAACTCACAACTGCAAGTTTGGCGATGCTTAGAAGATGGCTTCACTGCAAGTTATTTACCCTGTATATGAAGAGCTGCTATAAGGTGGGAGTAATATTACTGTACAACCAATTGATTTGGCCCTCTGAAAATACAGAAGGCTCCTGACAAAGCTCAGTCCTCCAGCAAGCAGGAGGAACAGGTCCCTCACCCATGGTCAGAAGTGATGTATGTTGTAAAGAGCTAAATGGAAGACCACAAGTCAAATACACCTCCTGATATCTTCGCATGCAGCTGTAAAAAACAGACTGCCAGCATGTTGCTAAACTGGGGAGAAAAAGAGGCCAGGTGAAACAATGATGCACCTGACCAGCAGGCACATTCCTCAGCCCTCCAGTGCCAGAATCATTGACAACAGGCACTGGCAGCCATGCTGCAGCCTCAGAGCCATGCTTCCCAACACTCATTACCCATCTATCCCAATCACAATCTCTGCAGACAGAGCTTCTGGATATGGGACTCCCCCCACTTTACCTCCCTCTGAGAGGCTGCAGTGAAACTAGGGACCAAAAGACCACCACAGAGCACTGAAATCATTCTTTCAGCTCAGCACTTACCGAAGGTTCTGAAAAAACATCTCAGCACAACACTGGAAGCAGACCCCAGGTCAGCATATGCACTAGCAATGTGAGTAGGTCAAGTGAGTTTCGTTATACTCAACAGTGAAAGGTTTTCCCTTGAATGATTGTATGTACAAAGGCAGGAATGCTCAGATGAGCAGTGGGAAGATGACAATCATCATGTAACCCTTCTCATTCACTGGCAAGCAGTTTGTCAGGTCACATATTCTGCACCTCTGCCACTGATGTGGAAATGCTAAAGCTGGCCTCACACAGAACCAATTCAGATATAAGGCTTTATTTGGTTCACTTGCAGCTTTCGCAAACATGGCTATACTTCTTCCAGAACTAGCACACTGGAGCAGCCACTCAGCAAGCAGCTTTCAAGCTGCTAAATATTGAGGGACAGACACATTCTGTGTGACATGCTTAAGCGCAGACATGCAAAGGTCTTCTCTTGCGCACAGCACGTAAGAAATAGTCTAGGCCAGTTTTAAGCGCATTCCCAAGAAACATCACTGCAACCTTGCTAAAGTGATTCTCCATGAGCTAACTGAAAAAGTAATTTGAAATCAATTTCCTTCTGGATAGAGACTAAGCCTACTGAATTTTGACCCTAACGAAACAAAAGCTCTGAATAACTGCTGAAAAGCATGTGGAGCACACAGGACAGAACCTTACTTGGTCTGTGTAACCTTACATTACATCCTGATGTCTGAAGGACTCATTAGAAAAGTCAAGCACTTGCACCCAAGAAAGCTTACTTCAACCCAATTCGCTGGTGATGTGTCAGCTTGTGCTCATTTTTTCTTAGATCTAGAAGAATTAACAAACAAACAAGTTAGTTGAGGACTAAAAATCTTACCCTAAGTTTCCACCGATGCAAAGATGATGCATGCAAAGAACACGCAACAACAAAACAGCAACTGCAAACACAAAGGAAGAGATTTTACACTGACTACTCAACAGCTGATAGGATGAGTACAAATACATAGAGCATTTTCCAATAAAAACTTCAATAGATTGTTCACCTCAAAGCCAAAATCTTTATTTTTCATGTAATCTGTTAAGTACTTTACTTTGGATATGTATGCAATGTCTTTAGCCTGTGCGCTAACTTTAGCATCTTACACGCTTTACTCAAAGCCCAGGGCATATCTGCTGGCACAGCACCACTGCAGAACAGGCAGCTTAACAGAAATAAGCATTATTGGAGTGTGAACTGAGGATCCAAAGTAACACTTACCTTCTAAAGTCTTAATTCCTTCCTCAACAAACTTCCTAGCAGCAGCAGGACTACAAAGAGACAAGGCAACCTACCATCAGGAACATCAAGAATCCTACAACACTGAAAAGGACATTTGAATTCACTATAGCTTGCACACAGGAGCCTTCCCACTTCTACTCCTTTACCACAAAGTCTGTAACTGACGATTCTATACTCCTTCTTCTTGGCCAATCGTGCCATGACACGTGGTGCCTCTGTGTAGACCCTACAGCATCAGCATCATCTTCATTATTTGCAATCACCCAAATTCTGTTCATAACTCCACCAAATAAACAGAAGGAAAATAAAACAAAAAAACTTTACCCAATGCCAGTAACTCTTGTCAGGAGATTGATAGATGCACTTGTATCATCTTGTCGAATCTACAAAAAACAAACACTTCTTTACTCCATTTGTAATAAATGGAGAAATCTCGAGAAGATAAAACAGCTTAGTCAAACTCTGCTTTGGAGGCTTACTATAAATCAATCCAAAACAGTACCAAAGGTAGACAACAATGCCATATGTACAACAAAACTGCACAGCCTTCCAGAGTTAGAATTTCACTTCTCACAGAAGACATTCACATGCTGATTATATAATCAAAAGTATTTTCATAGACAGGTTTGAGGCTTTGGCTGGCCTTCTTATTCCTGCTTTCTACTTGCCATAGAATTCATGTTCACCATTCTTAAACTTGACCTCAGTCTCTCCAGGAACAACAACAGAAATTTTACAAAGCAAGCAATCTACCATGCAACTTACAAAAAAGGCTACTATTGAGAAACAGAACACAAGGGGAAGAAACCCACCTTTTCCAATTTGCGTAGTTTTCCAGTGGATAAGAACTCATCTATTTTCTCAGCTATTTTAGCACCTACTCCATCCTAAATATTAGGGGGGAGGAGAAACAAGTTAACTTCAAGATCACTCAAAGCCATTATATTCAAAAAAACTCCCCAGAACTTAAGAGTCCTGAAAGAATTATGAGGCCACCAAGACCATGACAAAATATTGGTCCATAAGAGACAAGAATTCAAGGGTACAACACAGCAGCATAAACACTGTAAAACACTGTAATTCAAGGGCTATATTAAAAGTTCACCCACAGCAGTAACTTTTAAACAAGACTCTGTTTATTACTGCTCAAGTTCCCCAAGTTTAGTGAAGTAGGAACAGAGCGATGAGGAAACCTGTCACAACAGAATCCTTTTACAGGCAGAGACTCAGCTAGAGTGCCCAGTTCCTGCTATAAAACCCCCTCAAGCACCCACGCCCTTCCACGGCCCCGAGCCCCGATTCGGCCACCGGGAAGAGGAGCTGGGGGAGGCGGGGCCGGCCCGGCGCTGTCCCCGCGCTTCCCGGGAGTCCCCGGCACCGCGCCCCCTCTCCTGCCGCCCCAAGGACCTCCCACAGGCAACCTCAGCGCGAGCACCTACCAGCTTCTTGGCTTCAGCCCCGCTTCGTATCTTGCTGGGATACCGGGAAATAACAGAGGCTGCTTTCCTGCAGGACAGCAGGGGTCAGCAACCCGAGCGCGGCTGGGCCCGAGGCGGGGCCGCCGGCGGGAGAGAGGGAGGCGGTACCTGTACGCGTTGTACTTGTGGATGGCCCGGTTCACGTTGCGCTCGTAATTAGCCAGCTCTGCGGGGAGAACCAGGGTGAAGACAGCCGGCCGTGGCCCCGCGCACCCGCCCGCGGCCCCGCGCACACCCACCGGTAAGAAAGTCGGTGATGCCCTCGTTGGGGCTCTCCTGGGGAGCCTTCCGCTTGCTCATGGCCGGCACAGGGAGGCAGCGGAGCCCCAGCCCAGACACCGCAGGGAGGCACTTCCGGCGGTGACCTCACAGGGCACTACCGACTTCGGTACGCATGCGCGGTGAGGGGTGGGGGTTGCGCGAGACAGCAACAGCTGCGGAGCAGAGTTAGCTCATCACTCCTCGCTGGCCGCTTCTCCTTTTCGGGGCTGTGAAAAGTAGAAATCCAGTTGTAGGGAGAGGAAAGGTGCAGGCTTGAGGATCAAGCGAGAAATAAATAGCATACTTGTTTTCCCCCCACCTTTTTTCCCTACCACAGTACAGGAAAGGTGGAGAAGGGGAGTTTACTTATAAGCTGATTTTTAAAAAACACTGAGACCACTGAAAAATCTCCATAACTTCCTGGTTATATACACTATACAGTGAGAGTGTTTTCCCTTGTTAAGGGCCTACAATATTTTGTTTAGAATTCAGCTCCAGAATGATATACATTCAATGTTAATTAGTTAGCTCAAGAAATCAGGCTGGGCTGATTAACCCATGTGCTGTTAATTGCCCCTCAGGTGCTGCCAATGAGGGTTCCTGCTCCCAGCATCCCAGAATGCACCTGAGATCCCTATAAGTAGCTTCCCAGGAGGGAAGAGAGATCATTGCTTATGCTGCAGCCTGGGGTGAGGGAGCTAAGAGCTGCTAGGAGAGTCTTCAATATGTTCAGGATTAAAGCTTCAGAGAAAAAACAGGCAGGTACAAATAGTGGGCTGGGGGTAAGTGTTTTCAGAAACCGTAAGAGTTCTTAAAATATCTTCTGGGGTTGTGGACTTCATGAATGAGCTTACCTTTTACTGAAGTTGTTACCTGGGGAGGGTATTCATCAAGGTTTTTCTAGCTCTGAGTTAATAGGATGCTGAGGTAGGGCCAGTGAGGCTGGGTGCCCCTAGCAGTGTTTTAATGTCAAGGGGAGCTGTGCCTCAGCTGGAAAGTCAGGTAGCTCCTGGAAGTGGTACAAAGGGATGACGCTTCAGGCTCAGCTTAGCCTGGGTGGTGTGGTCCCTGCTGTTGGGAAACAGATAACTTGGTGCTGGTGAAATGTGGGTGCTTCGAAAAGGTAGTAGAGGAATACTGTTTAAGTGACTTGAGTACCTCTTTGCAGAGTCCTGCCTCCACTTTCTAGCTCAGAAGATCTTTGGGGGCCTCAAGGAAGGATTGCTAAAGAAGGGCTGGTCTGCCCTATAATTTAACAGCCCATGATGCTAAATCTTCCTTCTGTTTGGTAAGATTGGAGGGGCAGCTGCTTTGAGTTTGTGTGGCCCGTTCACACCCCCACCCCCCCCGCAGAAGGTGTCCCCCACAGGGCAGCCAACCCGCTCGGCTCACCCGCTTCTCCTCGGATGACAAGTTCTCCCTGCAGCGGCTGG
>VYZX01004064.1:0-26040 GCA_013401335.1 Brachypteracias leptosomus
AGCCTGAAACATTCTATGAAATGGTGGTCAAAAAGAAACTTTCCTCCTGACCTCAGGTTCTTCAGGTGCAGGGTTTCTTCTGCCTTTTTCTGAAACTTCTGCTTTTAACTAGTGCTTGCTGGGACTTGCTAAGCTAGAAGAAGACACCACAGACGTGGAGTTAACAGCATTAGTGTGTGACACTGACCTGTGCTCCTTTCTCCTTTCACTTCAGTCCCCAAGTGGAGTTACCACCATACCTGGAGAGGCTCAAGCAGCAAGCCAACGAGGCCTTTGCTTGCCAGCTGTGGACTCAAGCCATCCAGCTCTACAGCAAAGCTGTCCAGAAGGCCCCCAACAACGCCATGCTCTACGGGAACAGAGCTGCTGCCTACATGAAGCGCAAGTGGTAAGGGAGCTGGGAAGCAGAGGATGGGTTGGGGAGGGAGGGACCTCAAACATCATCTCATTCCAACCCCCTGCCATGGGCAGGGACACCTCCCACTAGAGCAGGTTGCTCCAAGTCCCATCCAACCTGGCCTTGAACATCTCCTGGGCAACCTGTGCCAGTGTCTCACCACCCTCAGAGTGAAGAATTTCTTCCTAACTTCCAGTCTAAATCTCCCCTCTTCCAGTTTGAACCCATCACCCCTCATCCTACCACTACAAGCCCTCAAGAAAATACCATTTTAGTGTCACAGGCCCTGCTGGTGCCTGACTCCTGAGTGCCACGGGTACCTTGTTGTCCACCACAAAGCTCCCCTGTGTGCAGGTTGTTGGATGAAGGCAGAAGTGGGTCACCTCTGGCAGAGAAAAAGGGGATTTCACAGCAGAGATTACAGCTGCAGGTCGTGTGAGGTGGTGGTTGCTCATGCTGCCTGCTGGCACACTGAGTAATGTTCTGTTCCTTTCCTGTTGAAAAAGAAACCAAAAAACCCACTTGTGAGTAGCAGCCTTGTGGGTGTCTCCAAGGCTGTTTGTGTTTCTTTGGGTGGTTGTCATCTGCATTAGAGGATGGCTCTAAATCTACCCTGGACAGATTGAAGCAGTGGTTACTCTGTGTTGTAACCTCACATCTCTTGGTGTAGGATTGTCTGGAGTTGCTTCACCCAACTAACAAGGACTGCAGAGAGATGGGACCTGGTGGTTCCTGTTACCCACATCCCCCTTGACTGGAAACAACCCTCTCTGAGGGATCTGGGGAGATGGCAACTGGTGCCTCAGAGTCTGGGAGAGGTTCTGTCTTGTTGCAGAACATGTTGTGAGCCTCTGCAGTAGGTAATGTCTTCTCTGACCAGTGGCCAGAGCTGCATCTGCAAGATACAGCAGAGTTATTTTAGTATCTGTCCCCTTGAGCAGTGTAAGACTGAGTAGCATGACTTGCCATTAACATATTTAAAATAGCTGTGGTCCTTCATCTCCATTTGCTTTGTGAGGATATCCTTCTCCTCTCCCTGCTGAAATCCCCAGGATGAATTCTCCTATCTCCTTGCCAAGATAAAGAGCAGCCAGCAGTTGGTAACTGGCCTACTGGCTGTTTTGCAAGAGCAGAGATTTGGGAGCTGCCTCAAAAAGACCCCAGTGTTCAGAGGGAAGAAGAACAATAGGTTGAGATTAAGGAATGGAAGACAGAAGCTGAGTGCTGATCTCATGAATGACATTTTCCTTATAGGAATTGTTTTTCCCGAAGGGTTTTAGCAGATCTGAACCTTCCTGTGTGTCAGCTACTGCTCTGTGACAGTTTTTGGTAGCAGGAAGATGTGAAAATATATTCATGGTGGGTTTTGTGGCATGAGATGATTAGAATTTAAATAGAACCGAGCTGGTGTCTTCTCAGGTGCAGAAAACTTGGGGGGCTTCTCTGCTAAGAACTCAGCTGGTGGTGGAAGGTGGCTGAGATGTCCTGGAGAAGAAGGGTCACCCCAGCTGAAGCAGAGTGTGTGTCTCTGAGGTGTCCTTGATGTTCAGAGCAGGGACAGCTCCAGGCCACCCAGGGCTTGCTGTGGCCTGGTTCTCTCAATAACAGAGCAAAGGAAGGTCTGTCATTTCCTACCCTCCCCTTGCATGTCTCCTCCAGATGCTGCTTGTGCTCTGCAGCTTTTCTAAGGGTGTCCTTTTAAATTTGCTCAGAGCCAAGTGCAGCCCTCTCCAGATTGCTTTCAGCAGGCTCTGTTGACAGGGCTGAGCTGATTTCTAGTTCCCAGCGTGTTTGCACAAGCTGAGTCCAAGCTGTAGCACTGGGAGGAGTCAGTGCCTGCTTCCCATCCCAGCCTGGCCATTTCACACCAGGCTCTTGGGCTGTCTCACACTGGTCCTTGAGGCTGGAGGAGTTTTGAGGGTGGCAAAGCAGTTAATAGCCCAGTCAGCTCTGAAAATTCAAGGCACCCCTTGGTCATTGTAACTGGTAACTGTGGATAAAAGTGGCCAATGCTGTGTATTGAGGATCCTGGATTAACACACATAGTGCTGCAGATGGCCCTTGAGAACCAGGATTCATCCACTCTGCTGCAGATCTCATGGATGAGGCACCTCCACCTCCTGCACTGTGCTGTAGTACAGACTAGAACCATAGAATAGTTTTGGTTGGAAGAGACCTTGAAGCTCATCAAGTCCAACCCTTAACCCATCCCTGCCAGGGCANAGGGACCAATATGTGACCAATGCCCACCAAGATAAGAGGGGGCAATAGGATGGATGCTTGTGACATGGAATAAGTGCTGCTTAGCATGGAACCCAAAGATCTGGAGCTTTCTTCAATAAATAGAGACACCTCTTTCTGACAGAGGCTTCATGTGATGTAAAATCACTCTGTTGAGGGGCAGTTCACCCCCTTTCCCTTGTTTCAGCCTTGGGCAGGTGCAGTGCACATAGTTACAGGTGTGAAACATTATTATTGTTCCTTTTATTATTATTATTATTAGCAATCATGTGGAGACTTGGCCCTCTCCTAGGACAGATTGTGATGCCTCTGAGCAGGTTAAGTTCAATGCTGGTGCACCAGGCGTGTCAGCCCTGGCTGACTTCTCAGCCTGTCAGTCTGAGCTGAAGACCAGCACACAAGGCTTGACAAGTGTCTCCTGCTTCCAGAGCACCAGCAGAGACATCCTTATTCCCACAGCCACGGGGCTTAGGGAAATCAAACAGAGTCTCCAGTAACTGTAAATTGCAGAATCCCAGCATAGTGGGGCTGGAAGGGAGCTCGGGAGATGCTCTGGTGCAACCCCCCTGCTCCAGCAGCTCCCCCAGAGCAGGGGGCCCAGCAGCGTGTCCAGGCCCCTTTGGGATCTCTCCACACACGGAGACTCCACAACCTCTCTGGGCAGCCTGGGCCAGGCTCCAACACCCTCACCCCAAACAACTTTCTCCTCCTGGGTTCCAGTTGGTGCCCGGGGCCCCTTGTCCTGTCCCTGGGCACCACTGACAAGAGTCTGGCCCCAGCCTCTTGCCCCCACCCTTTAGCTCTTGCTCAGCATTGATCAGATCCCCTCTGAGGCTTCTCTTGTGCAGCTCAGCAGCCCCAGGGCTCTCAGCCTGTCCTGGGCACAGAGAAAAGGACATAAATACCCATTATGATACCGACCTGCTATAATTACTTCTAAAACTTCCAAGTTTTTTCCTATAAAGGTGAGAAAAGACATTTGCCCATCAGGGCTGTGAGGTGTGGCGGGTTCTGTAGCTCTTTGAGGGCTGTGGGCAGGGGATGTGCTGCCACGCTGTGTGTCCACACAGGGGCACGCGTGAGCTGCTGTGCTCCAGCCCCTGCTCCCTGGCAGGAGAGGCCTCGTGTCTGCTTGGCCAGAGGGCTTGTGCATCCTCCATCTTCAAAGGACTTCCCGAAATGTGGTCTACGGGGAGCTCAGCTCTGCCGGAGTTAAAATGGCAGGTCAGGACTTGCTGGGCTTCCCTGCCTGGGCACGTTCCAGGGCTGCCTGTCTGCGTGGGGAGGTGAAATGGAGAAGCTGGGCTTGGTCAGATGGTGCCCCTGAGAGCAAATGCTGTTAGTATGTGAGCTGGTGGGGGGTTGGGCTGCCAGCTCTGCTTCCTCAGGCCAACACCAAACTCAGCAACATCCCCTCAGCACAACTTCAGCTTTTATTCTTCATCTCTTTGCTCTTCCCTGTCTCGAACCAGCCAAGGGGCAACACACCAGAGAGAGCTCAGCAAGTGCCCCCAGCAGGAGCTCTCCTCAAACTGATCAGCTCCTTGTTGCTTCTTTTCTCTTCTGTTGCTTCTTTTCTCTTCTGTTGCTTCTTTTCTTTTCTGTTGCTTCTCTCCAACTGGTTCAGTTCTCGCTTCTTCTCAAACTGATTCAGCTCCTGGTTAATATATCTCCAGCCTCACCCATCACCCCAACCATGATCCCCTGGGGGCAGTTGGGGCCTCACACAGGCAGGGCAGGTTCTGACTCTGGGGCCTTGGCGAACAAAACCTGTTGCTGGGTTGTGACTCATCCATGGGTCAACTCCAACTTGGGGCCCACAGCCCAGGCCCCAGCACTTGAGGTGTCTGCTTGCACAGAGGGAGCTGGAGACGGTGAGATTTGGAGTGAAACAAGGGCTGGGAGGCAGCAGTGGAAAACCTGCTGGGCTCTCACATCCACGTTCCTTTTCCCTCAGGGATGGGGACCATTACGACGCTTTAAGGGACTGCTTGAAGGCCATATCCTTGAACCCATGTCACCTGAAGGCCCATTTCCGCCTCGCCCGCTGTCTCTTTGAGCTCAAGTACGTGGCAGAAGCTCTGGAGTGTCTGGATGACTTTAAGGGGAAGTTTCCAGAACAAGCCCACAGCAGTGCCTGCGACGCACTGGACAGGGACATCAACGCCGCCCTCTTCTCCAAGAGTGATAATGGTGAGTGCTGGTCTTGGGGTGGTTCTCCAAGGTTAGGCTAAGATCTACTGAGCAGACAAGGAGTTTTCTCCTCAAACTGCCCCTCTGAAGGAAAGCTCCAACTTGTGAGAGAGATTGACTGTTGCTCTGCACAAAAACTGAGCCTGTTCTGATAAAAGGAGCCTGATGTACCCAGGAGATAGTGTGGAAGCAGCTTGTGCTGAGCCCTGCTGCCTCCTGGGATTGTCCTGAACTCTTCTCCAAAGCTGTTGGGGCCTCCCGGGGTGCTGTTTGCTGCCAACACGTCCCTCCTCACCTTGCAATGAGGCCAATCTGTTTGTCTTTCCAGCTGAAGACAAGAAAGGAGGTGGCCCCATCCGGCTGCGCCCCACGGGCCGCAAGGATTCCATCTCAGAGGATGAGATGGTGCTGAGGGAGCGCAGCTACGACTACAAATTCCGATACTGTGGCCACTGTAACACTACCACAGACATCAAAGAGGCCAATTTCTTTGGCAGGTATGTTGGTGGAGTGTAATAGGGATGCAGGACAGGAGTGTGAGCAGCAGCAGGATGCTCTCTGCCGTCGGATAAAGCCTCGTGTAGCCCCGTGTGACTGTTCCTAAAATGATGCTGAGACTGGTTTGCAGGGTTGAAAGATGACAGAAACCCTCCTCCTTGTGTGGCTGCCTGAATAGCTGGCTCAGTAGCCGATCCACAGAGGACCTGGTTGGGCTAGTGTTTCAGAAAAGCCATTTGGGATTGGAAGCAGGATTCCTGGGGATGGAGGGAACCAGCAGAGAAAGCTTTATCTGGATCCATAAGCGTGAGGGGTGGCAGCCTCCTGTCTCGTGTCTGCTAGAGACTAGCTTTGGCTCTGCGCTGTGACCTCCAGCCTCTGCTCCTCTCACCCTAGCAATGCACAGTACATAGTCAGTGGGTCAGACGACGGCTCCTTCTTCATCTGGGAGAAAGAAACCACCAACCTTGTTAGAGTGCTGCAGGGAGACGAGTCGATTGTGAATTGTCTCCAGCCTCATCCCAGTTACTGCTTCCTGGCCACCAGTGGCATTGACCCGGTTGTACGGCTGTGGAACCCCAGGCCAGAGGTAAGAGCCATGGTGGAAGACTTGTTGTGGTGAGGTGTAACACATGCTCTGTCCTGCTGGGATCTCTTGGGAGCTGCAGCACCACAACAGCCCCTCTCTGGCTGCCTGGCTGAGTTCTCTCCCTTCTTCTCTTGCAGAGTGAAACCCTCAATGGCCGGGTGGTTGTAGACATGGAAGGTGCTTCCCAAGCCAACCAGAGACGGATGAACGCGGACCCGCTGGAGGTGATGCTGCTGAACATGGGCTACAGGATCACAGGACTGACCAGTGGTGGGGCTGGAGGCTCGGATGATGAAGACAGCTCAGAGGGGCAAGTGCAGTGCCGGCCCAGCTAAAAGAGAACTGCCTCTCCTCCCTCTCATTGTTTGGCTGAAAGGGAACCTGGTTTCCTTGGTCCTGAACTCTCTCTGATGAATGACTGCACTGTTTCGCACTATGCACAGAGTAGGACAAGCTGGCAGGGGCAGGAGTGGCCCTCTTTAAACCATTGCCTCCTCCTCCTCCTCCTCCTCCTCCTCCTCCCATCACCTCCTGAGCAGCATGGCAGTGCAGTGTGGGGTTTGCCTTTAGTGGAATTTAGTCCCAACAGGGGTCTTTGAGTTGTCTGTAAGCAGTGTAAGCTGGTGATTTTTTTTTTGTTTTAAGGTTTTTTTCCTTTCCAGAGCTGCTGTATGATCTGGTACAGGGGGATGTCACTGCATTCATGCGTTTGCAGAGGGGGTGTTCAAGTCCTGAATAAAACACAAACCTAGGGCAGGGCTTATGGAATGACTTCACTGCAGTGATCTTGGAAGCTTGACTCTGCTTTTGTGCTGCCAGCCTGTCTGGAGGCCCCTGGTTTAGGGTTGTTGGCCATGAAACACTTGTTTTGTCCCATAACATCTTTCGTCTGGCTTCAATCCCTAAGATGTTGTCACCAGATGTAGCAGTGTTGTATTAAGGACTGGCTATTGCCTCTCTTGTCCCTGGGCTTCTGTCTTGGTTGATGAATGGGTGGAGGCACTGAGTGTGTGCAGCTCAACAGGGCAGGACGTGCTCGCCCAGCTCCAGCACTTTCTCCTGTGGTCTGTGAACCCGTGGAGAAAGATGACAGCAACTGGAGCAGGTCTGATCAGAGGTTGAGGACTCACGTAGCTAAAGCTGCTGAGGAAAGGGGCTGGTACCAGGACTCTGCCAGAGCTTCTCTCTCTGTTGCCCAAACTGTGTGTGGCTGTTTTCACCCTCTCCTCTCCGTGTCACCTGGAGCTGAGAACCCTGGGTTGGTTGCAACTCAACGTTTTGAGCTTTTAGGCAGCAGTGTTTGTGTGCAGTCGTGGCCAAGGTGGGCCTGCTGGTGGTGTAACAGCTGAAGGATTAGTGGTCCTCTCAGGAACCCTCCTCCCTCCTCCTGCTCCCCACACGCTGACTCTGGCTGCAGAGCCAGGAGTGCACCTGGAAACGCAGCGCTCGACTTCCATCCCTTCCCCTCTCTCCTAACACACAGCCCTGGGGTCTTTTTTTTCCTCCCTCTTGCAGTTGCCAAACACTAAATATCGGGTAGATCTTACACAGCTGTGCTACAACCCAATCTGAAGAGGTTGTTTTTTCCTAGGACTATCAACTAAGACCAAAGAGCCCCTGGAGATCCTCCCTGCTCTGCGCTGTCTCCTATCTCTTCCTCCTGAAGGTCTGCACATGCTAGCCATGGTCCCAGGGGTGTGAGATGTGTGCCTGGGAGTGTGTGTGTGTGTGCTGCACTGGGGCTGTTCTTCCATGTGGTGCAATCCTGGTCTTCCTGTTCCTGCTGTGGGAAGATGAGAGGCCTCCCTTTTCCTTCTCTGGCTGCTTCTGGCTGCCAGGCATTGAGAGAGCCTGTGCAGTGCTGGCTGAGTGAGGTGACTGGTTTCCTCTCCCTTCCAGAAGGGGCTGTAGGAGCTGAGTGAGCCTTGTGCAGGAGGGAGAGAGGTCACAGAGGCTCATGGTTGGCAGCATCTCTCCAAGGACACCCTTCCCTGCCTAGAGAGATGCCCCTCACACTGGCAGTGGAGCTAAGTGGGACCTGAGCTCTGCCCTTCCAAGATGTCCACCTGCTCTTTCACTCGGGGGTGAAATCAAGCCCTGGTGAACCCCACTCTTGGGGGAGCATCCTCTCACCACCCAGAAACCATGGGTGCTCTGGTGGCAGACTCACCCTCCATCTCCTCCTGCTGTAGCAGAGCTTGTCACTTGGCTGCCCAGGGCACCCTGGCCCTGAGGGGCACTCTGGCTTGGTGGCACCCTGGCCCTGGGGGGCACGCTGGCTTGGTGGCACGCTGGCCTGGGGGCACCCTGGCCCTGGGGGGCATTGTGGCTTGGTGGCACAGTGGCCCAGGGGCACGTGGCACCAGCGTGGTGGATGGGACCACTTGCTCCATTTGCCCCTTTGGTTGTGTACAAGCCCCCCCCGGGTACCCCAGCACTCAGTGCTCTTCAAAACCCAGAGCCAGCAGAAAATTCTCTTCACTCGGGTGGCTTTTTGACACACTCTGGCCTTTTCTTTTTGCTCAAGGCTTTTCCTACTAGATGCCTCCTCTTTTTTTTTTTTTTTTCTTTTCCCTCTTCTCCTCCCACTCAAACTTTTTTTTTTTTTCCCCAGCTTTCAGTGTAGACAATTTCTGCAGACTTTGATTTTTAGAGCGAGAGACTGAGATGGAAAGCTCTGAAGAGAACAGACCTCTCCCTCCCCATTCACCTTTTGCTGTGGCAGCTATTTTTTGTTGTTTTTTACCCTTGTGAGACAGTGCAGCTCTTTTACCTGCCGGTTGCAGTGTGAAAGCTCCGGGAGTCCCTGCCTCTGCAGTGGAGTGCTTTTCCTTTTTTTTTTTTAAGCTGCTTGGGTTAAAAAAAAGATAAATAATAATGGGAGAGAAGGGGAGGGAAACATCTTTCTGCCTCTCACCCCTTTTTCCCCTTGTGTGGGCAGATTACCTGCTTTGTGCTTGTTAATGAGGAATTTGTATTTATTGGTGAAGGAAAGAAAACAAACCAACCATGCTGGGGAAGTAGGGAGAAGATGTTGCTTTATTGACCTCTGCTGTTTACTTCAGCCCCTTCTTTGGGAAAGCTTCTTCCTGCTCTTTCTGGTTAACTCTTTCTAGGCTGGGATACACAGGGATGCCTCCTTTATTTTTGTATTCTAGCAATGGGCTCTCCCTTGGGAGACTCTGGGACTCTGGTAGTGTTGCAATGACCATTGCTCCTGGCTTTTTTCAAGCACTAAAAGATGATCATCTCGTGAACTTTGCCCCTGCAGTTGTAGAGGTAACACACAAGCCTTACTGCCCTCCTTAGGAGGAGCAGAAAACTTGTTTCTCTGGCCCCTGGAAGAGAAAGGGTTAAGCAATTAAACAGTTCTTTGTTCTAGTTCTTTCTTGGTGTGGTTTTGTTTGGGGGGATTGTTCTGGCTTTGTTCTACCTTGCTCCTCTGGGGAGGTGGGCAGGGGGTGGCCTGGTTGGGTTGGGTCTTGTCTCTTCAATGGAGAGTGGAGGCCCCAGTAAAGGGGAGTGGGAAGGGGGTTGTAGGTGTGGTGGCTACCAAGGTAGTGCTGAAGTTGGTTTCTCCAGGTGTGACAGCTCAGATCTGTGGTAGAGCAAGGGCTGGGGCTGTGCTTGGGAGCAGAGCCCATGGTTTAGAGCTAAAGCTAAAGGTGGGGATGGGGACATCTGCCTGGGGCTCACCCTGGAGTGGTGCTGGTGTCTTACAGAAAGGTGAATGGTGCTGTCATGGAGTTGGTTTCTCTGAATCATCTTTTGTCAGGGTAGGGGGTAAAATTGATAAAATCCTCCTGGTGCCCCTGCTGAACCCAGGGGTGAGAGGTGAGAGGGGGAGGCAAAAAGCTGAGCAGGGAAAATGAGCCCATCCCTGTCTTTCAGCTCTTCCTAACTAAGCTCCCACCCTGCAAAGCAGAGCCCTGGTGGCTTTGGCTGAGGGGCAGACCCTGCCCAAGTCACCACCTCACTGACTGAGACCTTCTGCTGTCACAAACTGTGTGATTATTGCCTTAAAGTGTCTCGAGTGTGGGACATCAACTTTTAGCCCCAGAGATGGTTAAAGGATCATCACAAACTCACTTTCTCCTCTGGGCTCCTGCTGCAAAACCCAAATTCTTTCCTGCCCTCCAAGCTGCAGAGAGCCAGGCCTGAAGTGAGAGTTAGAAACCCAGTTGGCTATTTTCAGGACCCATTTGAATTCCTCTTCAGAATTCCCGTTGGACACCTTTCAGCTGAAGGCTTTTGGAGGCCTCTTCAGTGCTGAATCCTGTCTGATAGAAATGAAAGGAGAGCTCTGCTCAAACAAAGCCATGTGCATCCAGAGCTGGAGTTGGCAATCAGCTAATTAGGTCAGATCTTGGCCTGGGTGGTTGGACAAAGAGGAACCGTGTGGAAGGGAACAGGCGAGTGGTTGGATCGTGGGTGGAAGTGGCTGGAAGGACCCAGAAAATGAGGTTTAGTTGTGATTTGGGTGAGGGAATTGGGTTGAGGAGCAATGTGGGATGTGGGCAGAGGAATAATCACAGCCCTGCTGGGGAGTTCACTGATGTCACTGTTTGCAGTGCCAGGAACAATCTGCAAAGGGCTCAAGATGGCTCCTGTGGCTGAGCAAAATGGGAGCAGCATGTCAGGAAAGTGCTGCAGCAGTGAGGAATTCACTGATTAATGCTCCTCAGAGCTTGTTCAGGCTGTGCTGCTGCAGGAGATAAGACTGATGGGACCCCCCCTGGGGCTGGCAAGGAGACAAGGTGGGATTTGTGGGGATTTCAGCTGAGAAAAGTGACCTGCAGTGGCTCTGAGCTCTTCTGCCTTGTGGCCCTGTGAAGCTGGTGGCGTTTCCTTGGAACATGGAAGTTGCCCTGTGGGTTGGAGAGGGAGAAGGAAAAATGCAGCTTTCAAGTGGCAGGGAAGCAGCAAAGACCTGAAGGTTAATGCTGAGGGGTGAGGTGGCTTTGGGGCACTGCTTTTGGGGTGGGTTTTGAGCCTTGCTTGTGTTGTAGCCCTTGTGGGCAGCACCATCATCAATAGCAGTGACATTTCTGGCTCATGCTGAGCAATGAGAGGCTCTCAGGTGGCAGCAGACACAGACCACGGGGAAGGCACGACAAAAATACACAGCACCCCACCCCAGCATCACCTCTGGGGTGGAGGGAAGGACTCCTTGGTGTCCTCCATCAGCTTGTGCCTCGCTGACATCTTCAGCCTCCTCCTGCACACGGTGGAGCCGCCGCTGTCAATGTCAGGAGGGGGAGGGGATCCTCTGCCTTGAGTGGTTTGGTTCTGGCAGTGCCTGGAATGTTTGAGCTGTCACAACAGGGAAGGTTCCCAAGGAGGCTGCATAGGAGCTGGCTGGGTGCCTGCTGCTTTCAGCCTCAGGGATGAGCTGGGGTAGGAAGGGGAAGGAACCGGGGCCCTTCCAGGCTGAGATCCCTGGTGGGGTGTGCTTGGACAACCCCAAATGGATGCATGGTCTGGGCTGCTCCTTCCCGGAGCTGATGGACCCTCCTCTCCTCTCAGAAGGGCTCCAGGGTGTGAGCAATGAGCTGGCACCCACCCTGAGTGGGCAAAGATGGTTGTCCTGTTCCGGGCTGACAGGAGGGAGAGCTGCTGGCAGAGGAGCCATTGGAGGCCAGGTGCTGGCAGGAGAAGGGAGCAAAACCTTTTGTTTCCCGACAAACCAGAGCTTGCAGAGCAATGATGGCAGGATTCCTGCTCTGCCCATCGATCCAGGCCTGCCCTCAGCCAAGAGAGCTGCAATAAAGAGCCCAGCCTTTAATTTTATGCATGGAGAACTTCTTACCTGCCCTCCCCTCCCTGGCCCCCCCGCAGGTTCCTTTCCAACTGCAGCTCTTTTTCCCTGCTGACTTCAGGTGTTTTGTATTCTGCTTAGATCAATAGTGGTGGAGCAGCAGCAGCTTTCCAGTTGTCACTAGTAGGACCCTGCTGGCAGCTCCAGCCCACCCCTTCCCTGCCAGAGCAGGGCTGGGGCTGGGGAGCCCTTCTGCTTGCCTGGCACACACAGAAGGGAGCTGTGCAGAGCTGGAGTGCTCTATTGATTGGGTTTTTTTAAAATTACTATTTTGTTCTCAAATCCACCCTGGAGAAAAGGGTGTTTTTCTCATCTTCCAGCTTTCCTGTGCTCACTGGAAGGGATAAACCAGGCTTGGCTGAAATGCCCCTGCAGGAGGGGAGGGTGTGAGGCAGCACTGGGGACACGTGTCCTGCTGGGGCTCTTGTCCTTGTCCTTGCTGTGGGGCTTTGCCAGGGGAGCTGCTGCTCCAAGACACGGGCAGGAAGAGCAAATCAGTGAACATTGGCCCCTATCCATAGATTTTTTTTAACCATCTCTGATATCTGTGTCTGCCTGGGGCAAATCGATGTGAGTGTTTTTCTTGGTGGAACAAAAAGCACTCCCTGAAACACACACAACCCTGGTGTGCATGAAGTGCCAGGGTCAGAAACCCAAGCACCAGGTGTGACTCTGCTCTCCACAGTGTCTCTGCTTCCCCAGCTCCTTCTCTTTTCCAAATTCTCTCTGAGGAGCTTGATCTCAGGCTCTTCCTCAGCTCCTGGTGCAGCAGCAGGTCACACTGAGACAATGCTCTGTGTGAGCACCTGGGTGGCTGCTCTGCCTCCATCCTGCTGCCTCCACAGCCACCCTCCCCCAGAGGGGCTGTCCTCAAATGTGCTCTAGACTAGGAACTAGGGGGGGGGGTTAGATGATCTCTTTGAGGGCTTCAGTGCAGTGCTGAGCTAGTTGTGTTGGAGCCTGAGCACTCCTGTGACAAGTTAAGATGTGTGGAGGGTGGGTGGGTCATCTCTGCACTAGACTGTTGACCACCTCCAGCTCAGTGTCCCCTCTGCTGGGACAGCACCCCTGCCCAGTGCTCCTGGGCTTTCAAGTTGGAAGCTTCACTAGTTCAAGGATTCAGTGAGTGTCTAAGAATTCAGTGAGTGTCTAAATCTCTGTGCCCAGAAGGGAGAACACGTTGGTCAGTGTGGAAGGCTGGATTCAGCTGAATGGTTGAGCAAAGTCAGGTGCTGGAAAGCAGAGAAGGCTTTAATGAAGGAGAGAAATGTCAGTAAAAAGTGGGGCTGTTACATGGAAGCTGTGATCTTGTGATGACTGGTGGGACCGTGGCTCTCACCAGTAACAGGGTTTGCTGATAACAAAAGCACCATTGGGGGGACCTGTGGGAAGAGGCCAAGACTCTTTATTAGCAAAACCCCGTTGGCATTGTGCTGTGAAACCCACCAACCACCCTGGAGAGCAGCTACAGGCCTTGAGGGGCAATAACAACTCGAGGAGAGGAGCAGCTTGGGAGGAAGGGTGTGAAGAGAAGAGCAGGGCTGGGAGGAAGGACATGAAGAGAGGAGCAGGGCTGGACTCTCACAGGACTCCAGGACTGGACTCTCACAGGTCTCCAGCCCCATCCTTGGGCAGGTCCTGCCCTCCCCCTGCCTCCCACTGAGTTGTCCCTCTGAGTGTGTTGTGGTGGGTGGAAATCTGGAATAAACCTATTTCTTTCTTCAGCTTTCTCGTGTAGTTTGAATTAAAACTTCCTAATAAAGTGATTGTTATTTTTCTACTCAGCTTCTCCCGTTGTAAATGCTGTTCCTCCCCTGGCAGTACCTCAGCCTCCTCCTCTCTCAGGGGGAGGTTTGGGGCCGTGCTTATTTCTGCTTTTAATGATGCTTTTGCACTTTCCTGAGGGGCTCTTTTACCTCCCAGCTCCTGGGGGTGACTCTTCCGGGCTTTGGAAGTTTGCTGCCGAGGTTAAGGGGGTAGATCTGCACAAGGTGGGTGTGAGGGGGTGAAGGTACCTGCCTGGAGGAGCTTCACCAGGGCTGTGCAACCAGTCCCGGCCCTTCACCCGAGCTCTGAAACCAGCCCCGGCCCTTCTCCACCACAGGAAGCCGCTGAAGCTCCCCTGGGGCATGGGGAGCAGCGACCCAGCGCTCGGTCCAGCAGCAGCCGCGGGGCCCATGGGCTCGCTGGCCAAGTAGGTGAGACCTGGAGGGTCCTTTTAGCCCAGACCTCACCTCCCCACCCCGGGGAGGAACCGGCGGAGGGGACGCTGGGCCCGGCAGGCCCGGGGGGGTGGGAACGTCCCCACTTCCTGGTTACCGGCCGTGCCCGGAAGTGAGCGCGGTCTCCAGGAAGTGACGCAAACGCGCCGTGCGTGGGGGGCGGGCCCCGGTGATGGCGGAAGCGGAGGCCAAGATGAAGCAGTTCAATGGCGGCGGTGCCGGGGTCGGGCTGGACGCGGAGCGCGGCCGGTTCCCCTACTGCGTGGTGTGGACACCGATCCCCGTCCTGACGTGAGTGCGGGGCCCGGGGAAGGGCGGCCGGCCCGGCTGGGGCCTGCGCCCCGCCTCGCTCCCCGGGGAAGGGCCCGGCCTGGGGCCTCCCTCACCCCTCCCGGGTCCCCCCTCACCCCTCCCGGGTCTCAGCCCCCTTCGGGGTGCCGGGGGCTGCTCTGGGGTACGGGGTGCTGGCACACTTCGGGGCAGGGAACCAGGGGAACTGGCTCCCCGGGGCGGGCAGGGCCCCCTTCGGGGTGCTGGGCCTGCTCTGGGGGCCCGGCTGCTGTGGGGCCCGGGACGGGTTGTGGCCCCAGGTTGGGCTCTCCCCTCCCCGCAGCCAGGGCGTGTGCGATGAGCGGGCTTGTCTCTGCAGGAGCGGGAGTGGAGGGCAGCCGGTGAGAGTGGGAAGTGTTAGATGGGTTTGGAGAAGGGGGGGTTGGCTGCGGGGATCTTGGACCCACTCATGTCTTGCGGAGAAGCCTCCTTGCCTTAATCCTAATGAGTTAGGAGGGGATTTGCCTTCCCCGTCTTGCCAGCCAAGTGTAAGAAAGCTCCAGGGAGAACTTCTGAGTCGTGGGAAGATGAAAAGCTGTAATATGTGGCCTTGGGGTTAGTCTGGAAACACAAAGGCTCATTTTTATGCCTTCTTCTTCCTCTCCGGTTCAAGTCAGGTGATAATGTTTACTGAGCCAGGGCTGGGAGTCAGGTAGAAGACGTGGCTGGGCTGTGCCAGGATCAGGAACAGACTGAGGGGAAGCTGCAACTTCCCTGCTTTGGGTTTTACCTCTTTTCTTTTTAGAGCACTTAAAATTTCCACCTCAGTCTTTTCCTGGAGGATTTTCTAAACACTTTAACCTTTTTATCTCCTGCTGGGAGAGATGGAGAGATCTGTCCTGCTGCCACTCACTGGGTGTCTCTATTTGTGGGTCAATTCCCTGGCGTCTTCCTGTTGGTTTTATTTCACAGCAGAAATTTCAGTGTCATTATTTGGCAAAATCTCTTGTTAGGCCACATAATTGCTCCAGTTTCTCCCTCTGATCTTTCCTGTCATCCTTAGATTTGGAGGCTTGAAAGTGAGTCAGGGCTGAGAGGAGGATTAAAGGATGATCAGAGGCTGGAGCACCTCTGCCACAAGGACCGACTGAGAGAGTTGGGGTTGTTCAGGCTGGAGAAGAGAAGGCGCTGAGGGGACCTTCTTGTGGCCTTCCAGGATCTGAAGGGGGCCACAAGAAAGCTGGGGAGGGACTTTTGAGGCTGTCAGGTAGTGGTAGGACTGAGGGGAATGGGTCAGAACTAGAGGTGGGGGGATTGGGATGAGACGTTAGGAAGAAGTTGTTGCCCAGGAGGGGGGGGAGACACTGGCCCAGGTTGCCCAGAGAGGTGCTGGAAGCCCCATCCCTGGACATTTGGAAGGCCAGGCTGGCTGGGGCTGTGAGCAACTGATGTAGTGGGAGGTGTCCCTGCCCATGGCAGGGGGTTGGAACGGGATGATCTTTAAGGTCCCTTCCAACCCTGACCATTCTGTGGTTCTATTTGTAACCTCAGCTGAGCTGCTTGGCCTGTGTGGCTTGTGGCATCCAACACCTTGGTCCCTTTTCTGATGGTTGTAGGATCTCCCCTACAGGTTGAGGAGGTTGAGCTGTGGCTTGTGCATCGTTTGGTGTTGCCCTGATTGCTTCTGAAACACCAGTCCCTGCCTGCAGCCCCTTGGGGTGAGGAATCAGAGAGACATCAGCAAACCTGGGAGTGCTGGAGGATGGGGGGGAGCTGAAACTTCTCCTGGAGTATTTAGCTCTAAGTGATGGTGATGGAAAAAGGGTTGGGATATAGATCTGCTGCTTCCTGGACTGTAAATACCCAGCAGGGAGGAGAAGGTCTTTGAAACAATGGGGTTATCTGGGGGAGGAAGCCAGGAGACCCAATTTCTGTCTGAGTTGCTTGTTTCTGGGGTGCTTGAATATATTTTGCTGTGAGCAGCTGCAGCGTGGGTGGGGAGATGGGCAGGGTGACCTTATTTTGAATTGTTGAAGTGGAAAGTCCAGTTTTATCTCCAGGCAGTTTCTCCTGCATCTAAATCTTTTTCCTTGGGTCTGTTCTGGGAGCCCAGGGCTCCCCCTCCCCTGTCTGGGTGTAGTGCAGACCTTTGAAGTCTCCAGTTATTGCCTGGCCTTGGTTCTCCTGCTTTCATCTCTCAGCTGCCTACAGCACAGTGACTGTGTCTGTCTGTCCTGTGCTGGCTGCACAGCCCCTCCAGCATGGAACAGTCAGAATTGGTTTGCTTGGAAAAGACTTTTAAGATCATGGATCCAACCATTCCCCCATCCCTGCCAGGGCACCACTAACCCCTGTCCCTCAGCACCACATCTCCACCCCTTGGAAACCCCTCCAGGGATGGGGACTCCACCACTGCCCTGCCCAGCCTGGCACAGCCACAACAACCCCAGACAGCAACAAATTGTTCCTCAGCTCCAACCTCAACCTCCCCTGGCGCAACTTGAGGCCCTTTGCTCTTGTCCTGTCACTTGGGGACAAGAGATCTCAGCCCCCATCTCACCACAACCTCCTCTCAGGGAGTTGTGCAGAGCCAGAAGGTCTCCCCTGAGCCTCCTTTGCTCCAGGCTCAACCCCCCCAGCTCCTTCAGCTGCTCCTCACCACACTCCTGCTCTAGACCCTTCCCCAGCTCCGTTGCCCTTCTCTGGCCACGCTCCAGCCCCTCAAGGTCCTTCTTGGAGTGAGGGGCCCAAAACTGACCCCAGGATTCAAGGTGTGACCTCCCCAGTGTCCACTCCAGGGGCACAATCCCTGTCCTGCTGCCCACACTAGCTGTAATTCTTCCAGCAGCTCCCAGCAGCACGTTGCACATGCTGGGGGTGACTGGGGGTTCAGTATCCCATCCTAACCCTTCTCCTGCTCCCTCCCTAGGTGGCTTTTCCCCATCATTGGCCACATGGGGATCTGCACCTCCACGGGGGTCATCCGGGACTTCGCGGGGCCCTACTTTGTCTCGGTGAGTACATGATGGGTTGAGGTGCTGAGGTAGAATCTCTGCTCTCTCTGCTCCTCAACCACCTTTGCTGGTGGTTTTTTGAGCCATCCCTTGTCTTCTGCAGCTCAAAGTTGTGCAGAGCAACCACTTTGGGTCTTTCTAAAGATCAAAGATCTTTGCTGTTACTCTGGGGGCTACTGTCTCGTGGAGGTTGTTTGGGAGATATGATGGATAGCAGCTAATTTGCTGAGAAGGGAGAAAATTTAGTTATCTAGGCTATTAATTGGGAATTTGGGGCCTAAATTCTCCTAATTGAGCAGCAGAAGTTCTCCCAAATTCTTCTTCATGCTGCTTCTCATCAGGTGTGTGCCAGGCTTCTGAGCTGCTTTAGGGTCTGGTGCATAGTAGGGAGACTTTAATTTAAATTTAATTAATTAATGCTCTTAATAGAGCAGAACATTTAGAACTTTGAGTAACAAGGTAAAAAAACAGAAAGGAGGGGAAACAAGGAAATGACACCCCAAAGCTCCATGATGTCCCTGAGCACAAATACCCCCAGATCAGGAGGTCTAAATGCAGACACACAAAGAAGGTGTCTGGAGACTGCTGAGGGGATGTTCCAGCCAGAGGCACATCACAAATATTGCCCAGGGTTCCCCTCTTGAGACTTTCTCCTTTCTTTATTATAGGAAGACAACATGGCATTTGGGAAGCCCGTGAAGTAAGTGCTCTCCTTGGTTCTTATTAAACTACCCAAGTGACCTGCAGGTGATGCTGAATTCCCAGCAGCAGACGTGCTGTGATATTGCTTCTCTTGTTGTTGAGCTGCCCTGGTTCAAGTGGGTGGCTGCTGGGCCTCTGCTTTTCAACAAAACACATTAAATTAAATCTTTTTAGAAGCGTGGCAGCAACACGATGGTGTTAACTGAAGCTGTGTGGAGCCTTTAGTTAAAAAAGAAAAGGCTAAACCATTTTAAGATAATATGAAGTGCTCCAAGTAAATACTGCCTGTGCTGTGCTCTCATCACTCCTGTCCCACTCGTGGCTCTCTGGGGGGAGGAGGAGGAGCTGAGGTGCTTGGGCTTTGTGAGTCTGTCAGGTCAGGTTCACACTTTGAATGGTCAGGTGGTTTCATATCACAGGACCTGGAAGTGGTTCAGAGTTTTATCTGTGGTTTCTGGGGTGCTGGGGGTGCTGAGCAGGAGTTCCTGCTGCTCTCCACAGCAGATGTTTGGTCTTGAAGAGCTCCCCAGCCTCCAAAAGCAGCTGATTTCTCCAAGTCCTTTAAACATCTTCCTGCTGGGAAGAGCAGAAAGCTGTGGAGGTGCAGCTGTAACACGAGGGGATCTGTTCTCACCCCTCTAGGTACTGGAAACTGGATCCCAGCAAAGTCTATTCCACTGGTCCCAATGCCTGGGACACAGCTGTGCACGATGCCTCAGAGGAGTACAAGCACCGCATGGTAGGGCTCTGGGGGTGTCATGTCTGGGTGTGGAGGAACATCTCCCCCACCTTTGGGTCCTTCCTGCAAGGGTGGGCCCTGGGGCAGAGCTGGGGGGAGCCTCAAGGGGCAGCTCTTCTAATCCTGTGCCCCTTTCTTCTGTTCCAGCACAACCTTTGCTGTGATAACTGCCACTCTCATGTGGCTCTGGCCTTAAACTTGATGAGGTATGATAACAGCACCTCCTGGAACATGGTGAAGCTCTGCTTCTTCTCCCTCCTCTATGGAAAGTATGTCAGGTGAGCCTGGGAGCAGTCTGGACTCAGCAGGAAAAGGGGCTCCATTTCTTTGTTCTTCCAAACCCTCTAAACCTCCAGCCTTTCCTGTGGAGAATCCCAGAATCCCAGCATGGTGGGGTTNTTATAAGCATTGACAAGACCCCTAGAAGGGAGAAATGTCTCTCCCCACATCGTGTGGGTGTGTGGCTGGTAGGTGGTGCTGTCACCTCCCGCTGCTTGTTCTCAGGGAAAGAACCATTGGTGCTTGCTGGGTGCACTAAATGCTGCTCCTGAAATTCTGTATCTGGCAGCTAAATTCGGGTGCCTGGAGTGTGGGATGTGTGAGCTAAAGCAAATCTCCCTCTGTGCTGTCTTTTGGCTGGGGTAGGTCAGAACATAAGGTCACAGGGTGGCTGGTCTCCAAGGATCACTGGGTTCTCTTCCCTCTTGACTCTTGTTTACATAAAGCCAGTCACATTTCCAGCTGGAGTGGAGAGGGAAACCCCAACCTTCCCTTGCTGCAAGGGGCACTTCAGTCTCTATTTCAGCTCCTTGTGCCTGAGGAGGAGGTTCTGTGAGGACTGCCCTGCAGAAAGCTTTGGAGCTGCCCCACTTCTGCTGGGTCTTCCCTGCTCTGGGGAAGCTGCTGTGCCAGATTTTGGGCAAGTGTGGTCCCTGCTGCCTCAGTTCAATACACCAGCAGCCTTAAAACAAGGCCTGTGCTGACAGGGTGGGTTTCTGTGGTCTCCTATCACCACTCCTGTCTGGGCACACGTGGAATGTCCTAGTCTGTGACCTGAATTTAAGCTGGAGGGTGAGTCCAACCCTATTGTTCATCACGTGGACTTGGGGAGACACTGGCCCAGGTTGGCCAGAGAGGTGCTGGAAGCCCCATCCCTGGACATTTGGAAGGCCAGGCTGGCTGGGGCTGTGAGCAACTGATGGAGTGGGAGGATGGGGGTTGGAACTGGATGATCTTTAAGGTCCCTTCCAACCCTGGCAGTTCTATGATTCTCTGATTTAGTCTGTTTCTAACACTGCCTGAATCTCCAGGCTGTGATGGGTGGGGGAGTCAGAAAAGGGCGCCTTGGCTCCCTCTGACTCCTCCAATTTCCTCTTTTCTCCTTTGTACACTAAAACCCTTCCCCTTTTCTCTCCCACCCTGCAGTGTAGGGGGATTTGTGAAGACCTGGCTGCCCTTTGTCCTCTTCCTGGGGGTGATTGTGACCGTGGTGCTGACGCTCCACCTGCGGTGATGGCGGCTGCGACCTCCCCACTGCGTGGGCACCCGACGGGACAAACTGTGACTGACCCAGCCAGGTGGAGGCAGGGGACTCTGCGAGGCCTTTCCCAGGGAAGGTGGCAACTCCACTCCATTGTAGCAGCTCATCTTTGTTTCCTGGAAGTGGCTTCTTTCCCTTCTGTTGTCCTTCTGTCAATGGTGTCCCCCGGGGGCCCTGCAGCCTCCTGCTCTCTCCCGTTCTGCAGCCTGGTAGGTACCAACCCAGTCAGGGAAGGAGAGGCCGTGGGCACCTTTGCTTTCAGTGCCAAATAAAAAGCTGCAAGGCAAATCCTGGTTCAGGAGCAGGAGCAGATGCACCTGGCGAGGCTCTCTCTGGTTGTCTGCTCTCTTCTTCTTGGCAGACTTCCATCAGATGCTTCCTCAGAGTCTCCCAGGAGTTGTTGTTTCCCTGCTGCGTGATTCTTGTAGCTCCTTTTGCAGCAGGGATGTGGGGTTCCTGCTGCAGCACTGCCTGGTGGTCTCCCCAGTGGGGACAGGAGGGTGTTGAGGGCAGGATGCTCCTCTGAGGGCCGCTCTGGGGCAGGGCAGATCCACCTGGTCCTGCTGGTGAGCCCAGAAAGGCAGGAAAGTCAGAGAGATCGGCTTGGGTCTGGCTCGTGGCAGCCTGCACGCTTCCAACAGCCTGTTTGCAGAGCTGGGAGGCTGCTGCTGAGGCCCTTTCAGCTTGTGCCAGAGAAAATGCAGCTTCCCAGCTTCCCCCTCTGCTCTGAATGCCTAAAATTGTCGTGATGCTCCTCACGAGCCACTTGCTTGCCTTTGATCCCTGGTGCTTCGTGTGTCACCACATCCCCGAGCTGCAGGTGCGTGTTTCTGGGGCAGGAGGCTCAGCACAGGGCTCTGAAAGCATCTGTGAGAGCAGCTCTGGGGACCTGAGCTCGGTGGGGCCATCAGAGGTTGAAGGAGGTGGTGGCACTGGAAAGCATCCATGTCCCAGTTGGGCTTTGCTGCAGCAAACTGGGGTGTTGGCTTGCTTGTGGCTGGTTCCAGAAGGTCTCTTGGCTTCCTTGGCATGCTTTGAAGAGCTCAGCTGGGTCCAAGTGCTTTGCAGGACTGGCTTTGATGGCAGGAACACTGGTGTGGCAAGAGTGGGGAGGCTGATGGCCCTTTGGAGCCCCAGATAGGGCAGGATGGGCAGTAGGGGGAAGGTTGCTCCTGGGTGCCAGGCAGGAAGGGAATTTGGCCATGACCCAGAGCCTCTTGCAGGGCCAGGGGTCCAGGCCTGTGTTTGCTGAGGCTGCTTTGGGAGGATCTGAGCCAGGTGGCCTCTTACAAAAGAGTAACCAAAGGGTTGTGTGGCTGCAGAGGAGGGAGAGCAGCTTCCCCACTAGTCCTGTGGAAGGGCAGCTCTTTACTGATGGGTTTCAGCCTCAAGGAGTGCTCGTGGCCACCACTATCTGTTGTCCCTGTGGCTTCCTCTGACTGGGAGGCCCATTTGCTGTCACCCTGCTGTCCCTCTGTGCATCCTCCTCCTCTCCTATCTCTTCTAGCCACAGGGGAGTCTTTGGTCACTTTAACAGCCCCTTAAGGCTCTCCTTAGCACCCTGTTGTCTCAGTGTCATCTGCCTCTGGCCTTGCTGGGGTGGGTGGAGGTGCACAGACCTCAGTGCCCTTCCCTGTCTGCCTGGAGCTGGAAGCCCTTGTGATGTCTGCTCCCTACAGCCACTTCAAGCCTGTGTGGAGAGCAGGCTGGAGGCTGCTGGGCCTGGGGCTGCCTAGAAAGCCAAGATCTTGATCAAAGAGAACCCTGTGATGAAAGGACGGGGTCCTGCCGAGCTGCCCTGCGTCCTGTGGTCTCCACCCAGCCAGCCTGTGGCTCAGCCTGCCCTGGGCTGAGCAGGAGGGATTAGTCCTTTGCCTCTCTCCTTCGTTTCAGTGTGATTTCTCAGAGTGCCCTGCCCAGGCTGCCCTCCCAGCCCCGGGGCTGGGCCAGCCTGTCTTAGCAGTAGCAATAACCCAGAGACTCTTGGGCCCGTCTCTCTCGGTGTTTTAGTGATAAGCCCAACAAGCGTTGCCAAAGTGGAGACTTCCAGCAGTGAGGGGGGGCTGGGAGTGGGGCTGCTGCCCACCACCCCTGCTCCTGGGACTTGTGAGGACACGTCGAGTGCCATTCCCCACCCTCAGGATCCTTCTTGCTTGCTCCTGATGCCACGTCTGGGTTCCAAATGGAGACTGAACGGGTTGGAGTGGTGGCTGCTGGGGAGGGAATGGGGCACTTTGCCCCAGCCTTGGCTCAACGACCCACCTGCTTCCACCATGGACATGGAGGGTGGCTGCAGGCACCTGAGGGGAGCTGGGTGAATGGCAGAGGAGCTCCTGCAGAGCCAGCCCACCCTGGGCACCCAGAGCTCTCCGTGCCCACACAGCGGTGCCCGCAGAGGTTGGCTGGTTGGATTTATGGTCTTCCCACACTGCAGGGGTGCAGGGAAGCCCCAGTGGTGCCCAGCAGAGCTCCCTGGCAGGGCTGCAGCCCTCACGGAGGCTCTGTGGGGAGCCGGCTGCTTCCTCCGGGCGTGGGAGGTGGCGGAAGGTGTGTGTGGGGGGGTGAGAAACGTCCTTTCCTCGCAGCTTCCTTCATCTCACCACCAGCTTCTTCCCAGTGCCCCCTTCAGCTCCTCACACTCAAGGTTCCTTCCCCTTCCCAGGGCTGGTTTTGGGCTCCCCTGGTGTGCTGAAGGGGCTGTTCCTCTCCAGCAAGGCCAAGCCCTCTGTGCCCTCCCCCTGTGTTCTCCTCATCTCTGGGGGGTGCTGGATGACTTTGTAAATACTTCAACTCGGCTTCTGTGGTTTCATAATCCTGATGACAGGGGAAATAAACTTCTTTCTGTGGATGTCTCCAAGTGCTACATCTCAGAGTTGAGATTCTTTTCTCCTTCCAGCTGGAGGTGGGGTTGGTTTCCCCCCTCCTGCCCCGCAGCCCCGTGACTCTCAACCTCCCACACCTTCTCCTTTATGAGTTTGCCCTTTACTCTCCTTCTGCAAAACTTGTAGCCCTGTTTTCATACCTGAGGAGGGTTTGGGGAGCAGGAGGAACCCACTTGCTGCAGGCTGGGAAATGTTTGAAAGCTTTTAATGCCCAGTCTTGAAGCTGGGGACCTGCCAGGGGTTTCTGTCATGTTTGGGAGGAGAATGGGCTCTGGCTCTGCAGATCCCAAAGCCTCTGCCCAGTCCTGGGCAGGGGGAACCTGAGGGATTTGGGGAGGAAGGGGTGTTTTTGAAGAATAACCCCCCTCTTGCAGGTTGAGCCCCTTTAGCTGTGAGTAGCTTCCCTTTCCCTCAAGTCTCTGGCATCCCTGTTTTCTCAGAGGTTGGATCCTTTCCCCTCATCTCCCATTTCCCAAGGAGCTGTTGGGGAGGGGGCTGGGGCTGCTGGGAGCTGGGGGAACGGGGAGAAGAGCAGGATCTGAAGAGCCAGCCTTGTTTTCCCTTCTCCCAGCAGGACACCACTGCCTGAACTGGGAGCAAGGGAAGCTGGGAGCAGTGTGAAGGCTTCTCTTTCAGCAGCCAATTTCTCTCTACATCTGCTGCCCAGAGGCTGGAGGGGAAGCAGAGCCTTAAAATGTTGTGTACAAGGCCCAGGGGCTGAGCGACGGAGCCAAGTCACCAACCACCCAGCCAGGGTGCTGGTGCTGTGGGTGCTGCATCACCCCCCACCCACAAACCCACCGGTGGGTGAGATGCTCTGGCACATGCTCCCTGCCTCAGTTTCTCCCCGGGAGAGCTGGGTTTGCCTGTGCCTCCTGAAGAACGAATCCTTGGAGGGGGAGCAGGATGGGACTTGCTCCTCAGCCCCACTCCCTGCCTGCTGCCCAAACAGCCAGTGTGGAAATGAGGCAGAACCTGTTCTGTGCACCCATGGGGTGAGAAGAATTGTAGAATCATAGAATGGTTTAGACTGGAAGGGACCTCCAGAGCTCATCTGGTCCCACCTCCCTACACCAGCAGGGACATCTCTACCTAGAGCAGGCTGCTCAGAGCCCCATCAAGCCTGACCTTGAATGATTCCAGGGATGGGGCCTCCATCCATCCATCCATCCTTCCATCTCCAGAGACCCAGGAGCAGGGCACAGATCCTACCATGTCCTTTCCTATCCCAGCCCATAAACGCTTCTCACTCTGGACATTGCTGGAAAGAAGGGTCCAGGATGCACCAAAAGGACTTGATGCCCACCCTGAGTGCCCACCCTGGGTGACCCGGAGCTGAGGACCAGCCCCCAAGCACCTCTGTGGGGACAGGACAGTCCTGGAGCCATCACACCCTGCAGAGACTTGGCCACACTCGCTGCGCCTCCAGAGCACCCATAGCAGAGATCTCAGCACCCACAGCAGGGCCCTGAGCAGCAAACACCCCACGAGAGGAGGAGGAGGAGGAGGAGGGTGTCTGACAGACAGACAGACAGACAGACAGAGCTGTTGCTACAGTCTCATTTCCTTAGAAACCACACTAAAAATAATCCCCTTTTCTTGCGGTCCTGTGCTTGGCGGGTGCTGCTGCTCCCCACAAAGCTGAGGGGTGATGGGTGATGGGTGGAGTGTGGTGGGGAGCCTGACCCCCCCCAGCCACCCACCCTGCCCCTGAAATCCAGGGAAACTGAGGCACAGGCCCCGCTGTGCTGGGGGGAAGGGTGTTCCTGCCCCAGGTGCTGGGGGTCAGGTGTTGATGGGCTCATCCTGTGTGGGGCTGAGCACCTGGGCTTGTCCTGGGTGGTTGGGAGCTCAGGTCCTTCAGAGCAAGGTGCTGGGCAGGGTGGGAGCTGAGGGTGCCCATGGGATGGGAGCTGAGGGTGCCCATGGAATGGGGGCTGTGGGTGTCCATGGGATGAGGGCTGGGGGTGCCCAGGGGATAGGGGCTGGGGGTGCCCATGGGGTAGGGACTGTAGGAAGCCATGGGATGAGGCTGGATCAGCCCCATGGGTGGGTGCCATAGGTTCAGGGATACCCTGTGGGATGGGGGGGCCCTGCAAAGCCCCAAGGATGCCACATGGGGCTTTTGGGATGCTGTGGGGAGGGTGGATTTACTGTCCTCTAAATCTCCAGGAGAGACCAGTCCACCCAGTCCCCCCAGTCCCGGATAAAGCCCCCTGAGGGCCTCATCCTGCTCGTTGTGCTCCCCAGGGTGAGGTGAGGACAGGGGGGGTGAGGTGAGGACAGGGGGATCCCATGAGGACAGGGCTGATCCCACCCCATCCTACACCCTTGGCTTGGACTCTCCGCCGAGTCCGGGGGTCCCCCTGCCCCCGGGGTGCTCCCCGTTTGCACCAGCCCTTCCCAGGCTGCTGACACCTCCCAGTTCAGCCCAGTTCAGCCCAGTTCAGTCCCGTCCAGCGGGTGCAGCCGGCTCCAGTCCCTGCTTTGGTGCCGCCGGGGCAGGAGGCGCTTCGCTCGCCTGCGGTTGCCTCAGCCCGAGCCTCCAGCACCCAGCCCAGGGTGGGGACCGGGGCCACCCCCCGCCAACGAGGGTCCCCCGGGGGTGCTGGGGTTGAGGGGGGACGAGCCATCGGGACCCCCACGAGCAGTCCTGGGCAGGTAAGGGCTGGTCCCACTGCTTGTCCCGTGGTGGGGCTGCACCAGCACCNTTGAACTGGTTTGACTGGTCTCCCGTGCAGGGTGGGGGGGGGCTGGGTGCCCAGCACCCCTCTGCACAGCGGCGGGCAGGATAGACCCCGGCTGCGGACCCCCCCTCCACCCCCTCTCCGCCGGGGCCAGACCAGGGTGACTTTTTTGGGTGCCGTCTTTGTTCCGGGGTGGGGGGACCCCCCCCGGGAGCCGCCAGTAAACAGGATACGAGCGGGCTGCGGGG
>VYZX01004064.1:34000-53458 GCA_013401335.1 Brachypteracias leptosomus
TGGGGACCCCTCCAGAGCTGGGGCTGTGGGGCTTGGGCTGCGAGGTGGCACAGAGGGTGAAAAAGGGCACCCTGGGCACTCCTCATAAGACATTTCCCAAACCCCACAAGCCATGGGGGGGTCCCCAGGTCNNNTGGGGGGAATGGGTCAAAACTAGAGGTGGGGAGATTGAGATGAGATGTTGGGAAGAAGTTGTTGCCCAGGAGGGTGGGGAGACACTGGCCCAGGTTGGCCAGAGAGGTGCTGGAAGCCCCATCCCTGGACATTTGGAAGGCCAGGCTGGCTGGGGCTGTGAGCAACTGATGTAGTGGGAGGATGGAGAGTTGGAAGGAGATGATCTTTAAGGTCCCTTCCACCCCTGATGATTCTATGGTTCTATGACCTTGGAGGTCTTCTCCACCCATGACTCCACGCTGGTCTCTCTGCAGGGAGCAGCTACGGGCTGCCCGTGGGCTGGATGGACTCGACGGCGGAGGAGCAGAGGGTGTGGGGGCAGCTGCTCCAGCAGCCCGGGCACTGGGTGGAAGCTCTGCTGCCCCTCCGCACCAACCTGGTCCCCCGGGCATAGCCCCCCAAGGGCCACCCCAGGGACCACCACCCCCCCCGCTGCCAGCGGGACTGTGGGACCTGGGGCAGGGGCTGGAGCTGAGCCTGGAGCATCCCTGTGTGGGGCTGGGGGCTGTGCCCCCCCCCCCTCCTTTTGGGCAGCAATGAAGAGGCGCCGGAGGACACGTTTGGTGGCTGTTTATTGCTGTGGGCACCGTGCCCTGACTTCTCCTCTGGTGTGGGGTTGTCCCCTCTGCCACCATCCTGTGGGGGCATCCCCTGGGTCACAGTGTGGGGCTGGGGGCTCTCTGCCCTTCCTGGTGGGTGAGGGTCCTGCGGTGCTCCAGGATGGCTGCCCAGAGGCGAGACCCCGGCCCACGTCTGTGAGGACACAGAGGGGGGGCTGTAGGAGAAAGGGGACCAAGCCAAGTCCTATTCCCCCCCCCCACTCCCCTCCCTGGGGGTACCTGATGCCCACATAGAAGAGGTCGTCCCGGGTGGCAGAGTCCAGCAGGTCCCGCAGGGTGAAGCCGTGGGAGAGGAGCTGTGGGAGGTGATGGGGGGTTGTTGGGGGGCAATGGTGGCTGGGGAGGTGCCCTGCTCACCCCAAGCCAACCCCCAGGTAGCTCCATGTGCCACATGCCCGTGGGTCTCACCGTGGCCGTGGTGGCCGGGTCGGTGCCATGCTGCTGCAGCCACGCGAGGAGGAGGGGGTCAGCCTGGGGGCTTGGGGGGGAGGGATCCTGACCCGGGGTGAAGCACCCTGGGGGGGTCTCCTCATGCTCCCCATGATGCTGGTGCTGTCTGGGGCCCGTGGTGTCCTTGTCCCTGGTGCAAAGTGCCCGGTGCATCAACTGCTGCCACTCCTGCTCCTTCTCAGCCAGCTCCTGGAGCAGCCTGGAGGAGAGGGGGCAGAGACTGGCACCAGGGGGGGCACGACTGGCACCCGGGGAGGGGGAGGCACAAGGACTGGCAGAGCTCTACCTGCTCGTCTCCCTGCGGAGCTGGCAGAGCTGTGCCACCAGTGCTGAGGATGCCCACAGGGAGGGCAGGGGGTCCACCTGGGTGCTGAGCCCTGAATTGGTGCTGTCCTGCTGGGGTTGGCTCCTGGGACTGGACAGTCTCTGCAGCACGGGGGCATCCTTGGCACTGTCCTCCCCTGGGCAGCCAGCCTTCAGTCCCAGGTCTGTGGGGTGGTGGGCACAGAGAGGTGCCAATGGCCCTGGATCCCAGAGCACCAGGGAGCTGGGAGCAGCCAAGGCTGCCCCAGTGTTGATTCCCCCCCCTCATACCCATTCCCAGCACCCCAAAGTCCCTCAGGCCACCCACTCAGACATGATGATGAGACCCAGACCCCCGTCCTGGCACCCCCAGTGCCACCCACCTCTCACCAGCACGGTCCAAGCCGCCTGCACTGCCTGGCTGATGGCATCATCCAGGGCAAACATCCAGTGGGGCTTGATGTGGTGCTGGCGCAGCACCCGCCTCACCTGCAAGGGGCAGAGCTGGGCCAGGGCACCATCCACACCAGGGCATCACCCACACCAGGGCATCACCCACACCAGGACATCACCCACACTGGAGCATCACCATGCCAGGTGCCATCTGCATCTGGGCATCACCCACTCAGCACCCTCCCACCCCACCCTGGGCACTCACCGCTGCCTGGAAGCCGAAGAGGGGAGCCCGGAGGTGGGGGAGGCTCAGCCCCTCTGCCCACAGCTGGCTCTGCAGTGCCAGCAGGTCCTGGCACAGCCGGTGCTGGTCGGGGTGCTGGATGTAGCCCCGCAGGCAGCTCAGCAGCTGGGCGAGATGCTCTGAGCCCAACCTTGGACCTGTCGTGCTCTGGGTGGGCAAAGGAGATGCTGAGGAGCTGTCACCAAGCCCATCCTGTGCCCAGCCCCCCCTGGGCACCCAGTACCCACCTGGCTCTCCTCCATGGCAGCGATGATGCCCAGAGCCTCGTTGGTGAGGACTCGGTGCAGGGTGGCCCGGCGCTTGCTGTCCTTCCTCAGGAGGAACCCATCGTGCCCACTCTCCTCCAGGGAGGACCAGCACGGGCTGTGGGCAGAGCCAGCAGAGGCCTGGGCAGCACTGGGGGGAGGTGGGCAGGGTTGGCACTGCTGGCATTGCCACCCCCTCCCCAGCTTTGGGCATTGAGGAGTGTGGGCATGGCCATGGGGCTTGGCAGAGGGCATGAGGGGCCTCCCGCAAGCCCCCCAAGATGTCATGGGAAGGGGTGTGATGCCCTGGCATGGTGAGGGGGCATCACAGGGCTGGGGCATGGCAGGGAGTGGATGCCATGGGGTGCAGAAAGCCAACCCCCACCCGGTTGTCCCTCCCTACCCTGAGTCGCTGTGGCTGGAGGTTGCCTCTCCAGGGTGGCACATGAGGAGGGGGCTGCCCTCTGTGCCCCTCCCCGGGGCACCCCCCCTGCTGCCATCGCTGCCCTCCACAGCCCTGTCCTGCTGCCCAGCATGGGGGGCACCACCTGCCAGGGAGAGGATGGAGATGGAGGTGAGTGAGCAGCTGATGCCAGGTCCCTGCCTCTTCTGTCCCTTTCCCCCAGACTCACCCCCGGGGAGGGGCAGGGGCTGGCCCCGAGCCCTCCTGGCCCCGCTGAGGAAGGGGTCCCGCAGCAGCTCCGGGGCCGTCGCCCGCTGGGCAGGGTCCGCCTGGAAGCAGCGGAGGATGAAGCCCTTGGCTGCCTCCGACATGGACTCGGGCACCTCCGGGTGCATCTTGAACATGCCCACCTGGAAAGGAGGCTGCAAAGGGACCGGCCACCCCAAGGAGGGGCCATTTCAGGGACGGGAACCCCCCTCAATCCCCTGCCCGACCTCATGGGTACCTTGAACATGGCAGCCTGGGGGCTGCCCAGCTCGTAGAAGGGGGGCTTGCCAGTGGCCATCTCGATGATGGTGCAGCCCAAGGACCAGATATCTGCTGGCTTCCCGTAGCCCCACGGGCCCTGGTCGATGATTTCGGGGGCCATGTACTGCAGGGTGCCTGGGGAGAGGGGGAGGAGGGGGGAGAGGAGCCTGTATCCATCACTTAAACTCCTGCCAGGGTGGGTTCTCCTCCTCCCCAAGGACACAGACCCCATCGGTGCCTGGTCCTCAGCCTCCCCCCACCCCTAAGTTGGGGGAACCCAGCCCCCCCTTACCTGTGAAGGTCTCAGCACTGGGGCTGACGCCCGCCAGGCGCTTGGAGGTACCAAAGTCAGAGATCTTCAGCACCCCACTGTACGTGTTGATGAGGACGTTGTCTCCCTGGTAGGAGAAGGGCACCCCAAAATAAAACCAAGCCACAAGGAGCTCCAGCAGGGCATTACCCCAGGGGCTTTGGGCATGGAGGGGCTCCTCAGTGCCCCCTGAGATGGAGGTGGGGGGACGTGAGACCTCGTGCCCCCAGGATGGGTGCTGCCCATCACCTTGATGTCCCGGTGCACGATGTGGTTGTCGTGGAGGTAGCTGAGCCCATCGAGGATCTGGCGGGTGTAGAAGATGATGGTGGCCTCGTTGTCCTTCAAGGGGCCCCACTTGGAGCGCAGCAGGGACGAGAGGCTCCCTGGAGAGGGGGACGTGGAGTGTGGGGGGCAGCGACCCCATTAAACCATACATATGGCCACATTTCCCCCCCTTTGACCTTTCCCCAGTGCTACCCACCTCCTGGCACCTCCTCCATGAAGATCTTGATGAAGCCATCCTGGCTGATGGAGCCCAGGTACTGCACGATGTTCCTGTGCCTCAGGTGCTTGTGCAGGGCAATCTCCTCGTGCAAGGACTGCGAGTACCTGTGTAGGGGGGACATCAGGGTGAGGGGCTGCCCAGGGTCCCCCAGGCCCCCCTGTACCCCCCCATATGGCACCTACCTGCTGTCCCTCTCGGGGATCTCCTTGATGGCGATGCGCACCCGGGTGCTGCAGCAGCGCCCGGCATAGACCACCCCAAAGGTGCCCCTGCCCAGGACCACCCTCTCACCAGCCTCCGAGTACTCGTAGCTGTACTGTGGGCAGAGATGGAGGGGGTGGGAGTTTGTCCCCCCTGGTGTCACCCCCGTGTCACCCCCCCCGGTCCCCATCTCACCTCCAGGACGGGCTGTGTGGGGCTGGGCACCTCCTCAGCACCCGCTGCCTGCTCAGCCAGGAGGGACTGGATTTGGGCACAGAACCTGTTGGGGGGAGGATGATGGTTCTGAGGCCCCAGTGAGGGTGCTGGGGACCTGGCATCGACCCCCCCACCCAGCACAGAGGGGTCCTGTTCCTCCTCCCAGCCTGTCCCCCACAAGTACATGGGGGGGGTCTGTGCCACCCAGCTGCAGGATTTGGGTCTCTAGGACACTCCTTGTCCCCCAAAATCAAGATAAGGAATAAATAGGATGCCCCCATCCCTCCCTGCTCACCAAGGCAGTGACTGGGAGTCCCCCATGCCCCCACCAGCAATGTGGGGGTCCCTGTGCCCCCCACCCTCCTGCTCACCACTGGCAGTGCTGCTGGGAGGGGAAGTAGAGCTGGAAATCCTCCTCGGCGTGCACCACGTAGAGGAAACAGCCCCGCTCATCACACTTGCAGATGCTGGAGGCAGAGGACCCCCCATCCCATCAGTGTCGGGGCAGAGGGGCTGCCCATGGGGCTGGGGACACACGGAGGGGGCTGCTGGTGAGGGGAGGGGGGACACACTCACCTGACCCCCCGGATGGCCGTGGGTGTGAAGGTCCAGCTCGATGTTGCTTTCTGCAGGAGAAGGGGTAAGTGAGGAAGGGGGTGGTGGGGACCCCCCCCAACCCCTCCATCCCCATCCCTACCTCCTCTGTGGGGCAGACGAGGGTGAGTGTCAGGGTGGGCTCCTCGGTGCCACCATTCAGTGCCAGCCGGGCCGGCTGCAGGACCTTGCTGAGCTCCAGGATGAGGACCTGTGGCAGTGGGGGGGCTGTGGGGTGAGACCGCCCCCCTCACTCCTATTGAGCCTCTTCCCATATCCCTGCACCCCCACCCTCCCACCTGGGTTGGCAGCACTGGGCTGCTCGGTGCCTCCCCAAGCCCCCCATGAGTGGTCCCTGGGGATGTTTGGGGGGTGTCTGGGCAGCAGGTGGGACCCCTCACCAGGCAGGGTGATGTGGCAGTGAAGGGCTGGCACGCCTGGAGGAGGAAGCTCAGCCAGAAATCAGCCAGCTCCTGGCGGGCACAGGGCACCTGGGGGCTCCTCTGGAAGTGTTTGTAGAGCAGGAAGGTCTCCATGACCGAGAGCAGGTACCTGGGGGGGTGAGAAAGGAGAGAGAGATCATAGAATGGTCAGGGTTGGAAGGGACCTTAAAGATCATCCAGTTCACCCCCCCTGCCATGGGCAGGGACACCTCCCACTCCATCAGTTGCTCACAGCCCCAGCCAGCCTGGCCTTAAAAGGTCCAGGGATGGGGCTTCCAGCACCTCTCTGGGCAACCTGGGCCAGTGTCTCCCCCCCCTCCTGGGCAACAACTTCTTCCGAACGTCTCATCTCAATCTCCCCACCTCTAGTTTTGACCCATTCCCCCCAGTCCTACCACTACCCTACAGCCTAAAATGTCCCCAGCACCCCTTAACCCCCTCCTGGGGCACAGATACTGGAGCCCCAGCCTTGCCCGGGTGGTGGTGCCCATGCCATGCCATACCAGCCTGGGGCGTTGAGCTTGTAGAGCTTCTCAGAAGCTTGGATGACTTTGTTGAGGTCGTTGGTCAAGATGCCAGCCCCAAGGCAGAACCCCACGTCCCAGTAGTAGCTCAGCTCCTCCAGGCTGCCCTTGCGCCCTTGCAGGCAGCTCAGCTTCACCCCTGCACACGGGCAGCAAGGAGCCCATCACCCCTCAGCTGGGGCCACCCCAATGCCAAGGACCCTGGTGCTTGGTCCCCATCCCCGAGGGGTCCTTGTCCCCAGCTCAGGGTGGGCACCCACCGATCTGCTGGAGCTGGGTGGAGGTGTCAAACTGGTGCCCAGTGGCTACGAGGAGGACGGCGGCGTTGATACCTGAATGGAGACTTGGCTCCACCTCGAAGGCTTTGTTGTACCTGGGCAGAGATGCCAAGGGTCAAACCTTCCAAAGCCTGGGTCTGGAGCTGCCCCCTATGACAAGGGGATGTTCCCAAACCAGAGTGAGCTCCGAAAGAAGTAATACAAATAAAAGCCCAGCAGGAATTAGCATCAGCTCCCTCAGCGTTGCTGCTGGAGGGGGTGGAATGTGGGGCTGCACTGCTCAGAAAACCTCCAGAGCCCTTGTAACCCCCTCAGAGAGCCTGACCCCCCACCAGAGACCCTGAAGAACCCTCCAGAGACTCTTCAACCCCCTTCAGAGTCCTTGCAAACCCCCCAGAGATCCTGTAAAACCCCCACCACAGACCCTGCAAAACCCTCCAAGCCCCTGTGCCCCACCCTGAAACCTTGAAAACTCCCCAGAGCCCCTGCAAGCCCCCCAGAGACCCTGAAAACCCCTCATAGACCCTGAAACCCACCTCCAGAGACCATGAAAAAACCCCTGGGACCCTGAAAATCCCTCTGGAGCTCCTGCATTCTCCCTCAGAGCCTCTGCAGACCCCATCAGAGACCTTGCAAACCCCTCCAGAGACCCTGCAAGACCCCTTGAGACCCTGAAAACCCCTCCAGAGACTGCAAAACTCCTTGAGACCCTGAAAATCCCCCCCGAGTCCCTGCAACCTCCCTCAAAGCCCCTACAAACCCCCCCAGAACCCCTGAAAACCCCCCAGAGTCTCTACAAGACCCTCCCCAGAGACCCTGCAAGCCCTTGGACAGTGTCATGGGCAGGCAGGTGACCCCCCAGCCCTGTCCCCAGTCTCACCAGTAGAAAGCCCGGTCCCTCATCTCGGTGTCTCTGAGGTTGGAGCTGATGAACATGTCCTTGTAGATGCGGCCACACAGGCAGAGGAGGTCGGGGGCAGCCCCCTCCCCACGCTCCACCACGGGCAGCAGCACGGCCAGAGCCTTCTCCCTGTCCCCAGCATGGTTACGCCTGCACACACACCCCATAGAATCATGAGGGTTGGAAAGGACCTCTAGGATCAACCCCAACCTTCATCCCAACATCTCCCTGACCATCAGACCATGGCCTCAAGTGCTACATCTATTTGTTGAACCCCTCCAGGGATGGTGACTCCAGCACCTCCCTGGGCAGCCTGGGCCAGTCCCTGACCACTCTGTCAGTGAAGAACTTCTTCCTAATGTTCAACCTAAACCTCTCCTGGTGCAGCTTGAGGCCATCACCTCTTGTCCTATCAGTGATTTGTGAGAAGAGCCCAACACCAGCCTCTCTACACCTCCTTTTAGGTAGTTGTAGAGCAATGAGGTCTCCCCTCAGCCTCCTCTTCTCTAGACTAAGCAATCATAGAATCATCAGGGTTGGAAGGGACCTTAAAGATCATCCAGTTCCAACCCCCCTGCCATGGGCAGGGACACCTCCCACTACAGCAGTTGCTCACAGCCCCAACCAGCCTGGCCTTCCAAATGTCCAGGGATGGGGCTTCCAGCACCTCTCTGGGCAACCTGGGCCAGTGTCTCCCCAAACATCCCCAGTTCCCTCAGCCAGGTGTGTTCTCCAGACCTCTCACCAGCCTCGTTGCCCTTCTCGGCACCCACTCCAGCACCTCCCACCATGGTGCCCCATGGTGATGGACGCCACCACCATGTCCCCTTGGCCCCTTGACCCCCCAACCCCATCCCCACTCACTGGCTGAGGGCGAAGGCGTAGTGGAAGCAGATGTTGGGCTGCTCGGCCACGGTGCAGGTTGGCAGCGCTTGGAGGGTCTCCACCAGTGAGATGATGGCATCATAATCCTGCAGAGATGGCAGTGGTGCTGAGCTGGTGGCCCCCAGGATGCCCAACCCCGTTTCCACAGGGTGATGCTCTCCCTGGACTGGCCAAACCCTGGGAGCTATGAGGTCCTCCAAGCAGGGACATCTCTACCTAGGGCAGGCTGCTCAGAGCCCCATCAAGCCTGACCTTGAATGACTCCAGGGATGGGGCCTCCACCACCTCTCTGGGCAGCCCATTCCACTGATCTATCACTCTCAGATTAAAGAACTTTTTTCTAATATCCAGTCTAAATCTCTCCTGTCCCAGCTTAAAACCATCACTCCTTGTCCTGTCCTTACAAACCCTTTTGAACAGACCTTCCCCTGCCCTCCTGTAGCCCCTTCAGGTGCTGGAAGGTCACTCTAAGGTCCCCCTGGAGCCTTCTCTTCTCCAGGCTGAACAGCCCCAACTCTCTCAGCCTGTCTCCATACCAGAGATGCTCCATCCCCCTGAGCATTTTGGTCCCTCCTCTGGACACACTCCAATATGTCCCCATCCTTCTTGTGCTGGGGTTCCAGACCTGGACGCAGAGCTCCAGGTGAGGTCTCCCCAACCACATTTGGGGGATGTAGACCACAGACCTTCCCAGGACCTCCCTCCCAGCCCTCACCTGCACGTCACGGTAGGAGAGGAGCAGGTTGACCACGATGTCCAGGCTGAGCAGCTCCACGCTGTCCAGGCGCTGCTGGATCCGGGCCAGCTCCCGGCTCAGCTGCTCCCCCCGGAACATCTCCCGTGCCCGGCGGATATCCCGGCGGATCATCTCCCGAAAATACCCGCTGGGCAGGAGGGGCAGAGGCGTGGGGGGGGTTGGGGTGGTGACAATTCTCCACCAGACCCTGCCAGCCCACATGGGATGGGGTTTGCCCACAGCCAGGGGGTGGACAGCGGTACCAGGAGTTGGTGGGGATCCCCTCCAGCAGCTGGATGAGCCGGGTTGAGAGTGGGGTGAAGGCACCTTCTGCCTCAGAGCTGGGCTGGAAAAGCCCCGTCAGGCCCTTCACAGCCCCGGTGTCACAGCAGACGACCTTGTTCTGGGGGGTGACCATGTAAGGGATGAAGGTGTAGCTGCCACAGAGGTCCTGAGGGAGGGGAGAAGGGGTGAGGGGCTCCAGCCAAGCTGAGAACCCCTCTACTCATGCCATGGACCAGCCCCCTCTCCCTGGACCAGATGGGCCAAGCTCATACAACCACCCTCTGTAAGTCATTAGCAAGACAAAGCAGCTTTATCTCTGCCATCATTAGACTTCAGAGTGAACACTCTTGGTTCTTTCTAAACCAAATGTCCCCCTCCATGCTGGGTTCCTGGTGCTTGCTCTGAGATAAGATCTGGGGAGAGGTCTCTCTGCACTGTCCACCCTCCAAGGCTGGAGAGAGGCAGCTCAGGGGGACAGAGAAGGACTCAACCCCCCCCCCCAGCACCGTGGCAGCAAGAGCAGGGAGAAGTGTCTCACCGAGTTCTTCTGGCAGATGTCCTCCTGGGGAGAGAGGGATTTAATGAGTCCCCAGCAAAAGAAACCAGCTGATTTGGGGCTCAGGAGTCCCTGAACGGGTGCCTGGGGCTCTCCCAAGCCAGGGTGATGTCTGGGGACAATCTGGATGGGCTCCCAGATGCATTTTTTTACCCTGAGTGGCAAGAATCCCTCTCTCCCACTGGCTCCTTCCATGCGGAAAGTTTTGCTTCCAAGAAACTGGATTTCCCCAGGGAAAAACACCCGTTCCCAACTTCCCAGCAGGCTGGGAGCACTCAGCACCCCACCCTGTCTGTCCCCAATCACCCCCTCCTCATCTCAGCCAGGGGCAGGGACTTCTCTGCCGGAGCAGGATGAGACTGTGGGAACTCAGTGGGGCTTGGGGTGGAGATCCCCTAATTCCCATTGCAGATGCTCCAGGGACTTGGGGCTACTCCCACTCTGGAGTTCCCCACCTTGCCCCTGTCCCCACTGACCTGCAGGGCCTGGAGCTGGGGCAGGTCAGCCTGGCAGCACAGCAAGATGTTGTGGGACATGTTGAAGCTCTCCCGGACCCCCAGGTGGTAGAAGAGGGAGGGTTGGCAGATGGAGTCGCTCAGCTCCACCACGGCCACGTCTGTGGGGACACTCATGAGACCGACACCCCCAATTCATGGGGCAGAGGAACCAGCCACCCCTCATTTGGGGGGTCCACAGCCTCTAAAAGAGGGGGTGGCCCCTGCTCTGGGTCACAGTGAGGTTGAACCCTGAGCAAACCCGTCACTGAAAAACCCCCACCCTTCTCCAAAATCCCCCCTGTGTGTTTAACAGACATCCCAGCACATCTCCAACCACCCCGGAAAGTAAACAGGAGGATGGCAGCAAAGCAAACAGGGAACTACCCGGGCACACAGAGGGCACAGAGAGCTGTGCCAGGAGCACCTTGGCACAGATATTCCCGGGATAAGCAGCAGGGAAAGGAGGGGTGATGGAAACACCACACTGGGGATGCTGCTGGTGGAGAGGGCTGGGGATAAGCAGGTAGGAGAAGAGGGTGATGGAAACCCCATACTGGTGGAGAGGGTTGGGGATAACCCACCAAGGAAAGGAGGGTGGTGGAAACCCCGTGCTAAAGATGTCACCGATGGAGTGGGTCAGGGATAACGAGGCAGGGAAAGAGGGTGATGGAAACTCCATGCTAGGGATGCTGCCAGTGGAGTGGGTCAGGGATAACCAGGCTGGTAGAGGAGGGTGATGGAAACCCCACAACCCAGTGGAGTGGGCCAGGGATGACCAGGCAGGGAAAGAGGGTGGTAGAAACCCCACACTGGTGGAGCAGGTCAGGGGTAACCTGGCAAGAAAAGTGGGTGATGGAAACCCCATACCAGTGGAGAGGATTGGGGATAACCTGGTGAGAAAAGGAGGGTGATGGATGTCCCATGCTGGGGATGCCACCAGTGGAGTGGGTTGGGGATAACCAGATGGGAAAGGAGGGTGATGGAAACCCCGGCTGGTGGAGTGGGTCTGGGATAACCAGGTGGGAAAAGAGGGTGATGGAAACCACATGCTGGTGGAGTGGGTCTGGGATAACCAGGTGGGAAGAGGGTGATGGGGACCCCGTGCTGGTGGAATGGGTTGGGGATACCCAGGCTGGCAGAGGAGGGTGATGGGGACCCATCAACACGGCGTCGCATCCTCACCTGCATTGTAGAAGCAGTCGAGGGTGCCGGTGTGGCCCAGGGCCAGGGTTCCGAAGGGCAGGGGGCAGAGGTGTGCCCGCAGGTGGCGGCAGGCCCGGCGCAGGCTGGGCAGAGCGGGGCTGGCCGGTGGGTCCCGGCCCAGCACGCAGACGATGCTCAGCACCCGCCGCCCGCCCGCCGGGCTCCGTGTCCCGCACACCGGCCGCCCCGCCGTGCCCGCCACCGCCAGCGGGTCCTGCCAGCAGCTCCCGGCCAGCGGGGGGGGACTGGGCACCTCCATGGCTGGGGTAGGCTCAGCTTCGCCGGGGGGGGCAAGCTGAGGGCCGGGGGAGCCCATGTCCTGCACTGGGCTGCCCTGGTCCTTACTGGGAGAGCCCTTACCGAGCACCGGGAGAGCCCATGACCTGCACCGAGCTGCCCCGGTCCTTACTGGGAGAGCCCTTATTGAGCACTGGGAGAGCCTGTGCCCTGCACCAAGCTTCCAGGTCCTTACCGGGAGAGCCCTTACCGAGCACTAGGAGATCCCATGCCCTGCACCGAGCTGCCCTGTTCCCTACCGGGTGAGTCCTTACCAAGCACCGGGAGAGCCTGTGCCCTGCACCAAGCTTCCAGGTCCTTACCGGGAGAGCCCTTACCGAGCACTAGGAGATCCCATGCCCTGCACCGAGCTGCCCTGTTCCCTACCGGGAATCCCTCACCGAGCACCGGGCTGCCCTAATTCCCCCTGCCAGGGAGAGCCTGCACCGGGCCACCTGCACCGGGATGCACCGTTCCCTACTAGGAGACCCTACACCGGGTTGCCCCGTTCCTTACCGGGAAAGCCCGCACAGAGCTGACCTGCACCCCCTATTCCCTCCCGGGAGAGCCCGGAGTCTGCACCGGGCCGCACTAATTCCCCTCCGGGGGAGCCTGTACGGAGCTGCCCCGTTCCTTACCGGGAAACCCCGCCCCGGGCTGACCTGTTCCTTACCGGGAGACCCCGCCCCGGGCTGACCCTTGTTCCCCGCCCCGGAGAACTCCTCACCCAGCTCGGTAGGTTCCACCCCGCTCCCCCGAGCTCTCTCCCGGGCTGCTCCTCACCGGGTCTGCCCCGCACCGGGCCCCGCTCCGCCCCGGGCACCGGGAGCTGCTTCCGCCCGGCCCGGCCGTGAGTCACCGGCGGCCCCGCCCGCACCCCCCGCGACGGGACGGGGCTGGACGGGACGGACCCTCCCCGGCCGGATCCTGCCCCCCCGGCCGGGCACCGCTTGCGAAGGGCCGGTTGCGAAACGGGAGAGGGAAAAGGGGAAGCGGGGGCAAGTCACAGTGCAGGCGGGCTAGCCATGGTGCAGGCGGGCTAGGAACGGTGTAGGTGAACTAGCCACGGTGCAAACAGGTTAGTCATGGTGCAGGTGAACTAGCCATGGTGCAAACGGGCTAGCCACGGTGCAGGCAAACTAGCCATGGTGCAAACGGGCTAGCCACGGTGCAGGCAGACAAGCCATTGCATAGACGAACATACAGGCAGATCAGCCACCATATACACAGACAAGCCATTGAGAAGGCAGAGTAGCCACTGCACAGCCAGACAAGCCATCTCACAAGCAGGGTAGCCACCACACAGGCGGACTAGCCCCCATGCAGGCAGACTAGCCCCCATGCAGGCAGACAAGCCACGGCACAGCCAGACGAGCCCCCGCACAGCCCCATCAACCACCCCGGCGTGGTTCCCACGGCAGGAGCGGGCAGCCCGGGGCTGGAGGGAGGAGCGGGGATGTCGGGCACAGCGGGACACGGAGCCCGGCGTGCCCAGACCTGCTGCCCGGCCCCAGAGCCCTTTCAGGGAAGCCGGGGGTGCGGTGGCCCTGGCACACACCATGGCCCTGGCACACACCCCACCTATGTCCATCTTCACCATCCCTGGGGTGATGGAGGGGCCTCGGTGGGGCTGGATGAGACCACAGAGGTTCCCCCCGAGCCTCCCCTGGATCCAGAGCTGGGGAGCCCAGTCCAGGGATTCCCCCAGTTCCTCCAGCCTCATCCTGGCGAGGGGATGTGCCCCATGGAGGGGGACACCATGGGGGGAGATCCCTGAGACAGGAGGGTTTGAGAGCCTGGTTCCCCTCCCCTGGTCTGGAGGACTGGAGTCACTCAGGGCCATCCACCAACACCAACGTCCCCAACTGCAGGTTCAGGGGTTTGCAGCCAAAATCTCCACCCCATCGGGCTCTGGGGCTGGCAGATGATGGGTGACAATGACACAGACACCAGGAATAGGAGGAAAATCCTTTATTGGGTCTCTGTCCCCGCTGTGCTGGTTTGGGCTCAGCCTGGAGTGGGCCAGCAAAGGGCCACCCCTCTGTCAACCATGGCCACGTGTCCTCTGACCCCCGGGGGTGCCCTGGGCTCCCAGCACACACAGGGTGGGGGACCCCAAGGCTGGGATTCACAGGACCCCCGTACCCAGCTGAACCCCTCCGGGGAGCAGCCAGAGGGTGTAACCCCCCCCCGGAGCATCCCCAGGGGACAGGGTCAGGCCTGGGTGACATGTCCCACCCTGGTGTCCTCTGGGGCAGAGAGGGCAGAGCTGGCTTTGCATAGTTGTGGTGTGGGCACCTGTGGGACCCTGTGGTGGTGGTGGGGGGACAGTCCAGCAGTGGGCAGGGACACTGGCAGTGCTGGCATCTTCTCCACCTGCCTCGGGAAGGACAAGGGCAGCACGTCCCCAGCCCTGGGGTGCACAGTGGCCTCAGATCCTGGTGCAGTGGACAGAGAAGAGCACGTGGCAGAAAGGGCCCAGGGGAGCTTTGCCCTTTGGGGAGGGGGGGGGAAGCTCTTTGCAGCCCCCAGGGAGTGGGGCGCAGGGGGAGGGTGCCCCAGTGCCCACCCCACAGGTGGCAATGCCCTAAAGAAAGGTTGGCTCTTGGGTGGGGGCTACCACAGGGGGAGATGGGGGGGCACAGGCTTTCTGTAGCTGTGCCCTCACCCCAGCTACACGACCACCCCCCCAATCCCACCCCGGACACGAGACAGATGCCACCTCACAGAGTTTAATTGGGGCAGCCCGAGCTACAAGTCTCACCCCACAGCACACGACACGCACCCCCCTCCCCAGAACAACACACAGAAAGGGGGGGGGGAGGCTGAGGACCCCCCCTCACACCCCCACACCCCCCAACAACACAGAGGCACAGCAAAAGCACACAGCAAGGCACTGGCTCAGCTCCTCCAGTGGGGCTGGAGGGGCTGGGGTGGGCAGAGAGGGCTGGAGGGGGGTGATCAGAGCAGGGGTTTAGGTGCTCCAGCCAAAATGCTGAAGGAAAAAGCACTGGAGAGCCCACCAGCAGGAAGAGAGAACCCCCAAACCCACACCCCCGACCCCACAGGGAGCCCTGAGGTTATGGAGAGGCAAAGGGGGGTGCCCAGGGTGGGGAGGGGGCTCTGTAACTGGGGCCAAACTGGGTCCTGCAGCTCCCATCCTGCTGTGGGTGCTCAGGGGCAGGTGGAGGCTGCACCTTGCCAATGTGGGGCTTGGTTGGAGGGGGGGGACACCTCGCTTGGGTGGCAGAAGGGGCACAGATGCTCCAAGGGGCCATGAATTGGCCACATCCTGCATGAAGGGGTGGGCAAAGAGGGGACACCCCCTTCCCTCCCACCACTAGCAATCCCCAGGAAAACAGCAAACCAGCCAGGAAACCCCTTCATGCAAACCAGGAGAGAGGGACCACACCATTATCCCCCCTCCCCGAGGAGGGGCGAGGGAAGGGGGAAGCTCTGGGGGTGCAGGGGGGGGAGCAGCCACCTCCCCATCGTCACCAGCACCCAGAACCTACTGGTTGTCCTCTCTGGCAGCGTGCAAGGAAAGAGAGATGGGGCACAGCCCCCCATGTTAGACATGTCAGAAGAGCCCCCCCACTTGGCTCAGCCTCTGAGGGATGGATTTGGGGGTCCCCGTGGGGCTCAGAGCCAGGATCTGACCAGGCAGCAACAGACAGAGGTGACAGCAAGACAGTTGGACACCAACCAGGGGAGGACGAGCCCCCCCACACCCCAACCCCCCACCCTGGATGAAGATGGACAGGCACAAACAGCCACAGGAGACAACATTGAGCTGAGACAGGACATGGCCAGACGGGCCACGGAGTCCCCACACACCCCATTTTTGGCTTCAAGGGTGGCCTTGACCCAGGTATGAGCCCCCACAGGACTCCCCCCACCCACCCATGGGAGCCTTACAGCGTTTGGTAGGTGCTGTCCTTTGACTTGATGAACTTGATGATGAAGAAGACCACGGCCTGGATGCTCAGCACCAGCACGATGCCCCCGATGAAGCTGGCGGTGTCAAAACCAGGGGGGTGGAATTCGGGGCTGCCCGTCAATGGGGCACTGGTGGTGGTGGTCTCTAATGGCAGGGGAGAAAGAGGGGAGGGGGGGATTATGTTGGCATCCCTAGGGACCGATGATCCTGATGAGGAGACGTGTCCAGAGAAGGGCCACGANCACAGACCCCAGTAGGATGACACATGGATGCAGGGATGGGCTCAGCCCTTTCCCATGCTGGAGCAGCCTGCACGGAGTGGGAGAGGAGCCAGCAGTGAAAGGATCCCAGAGGGATCAATAATTCAGAGGGCTCCGGGCTCCAGTTACCCGCTGTAATTAGCCCAGAGCTCTCCAATTCCTGCTTCCTGGAAGAGGCTCCTTCACTCCCAGCCCCTGCTCCAGCATGACTGGAGATGGCACTTCCCAGCAAGGGCTGGTTCTTGGGGGGGTGCAGGGTGTTATGACCCCCCCCAGCCCCATCCTGGCACTGCTGCAGCCCAGCAGCACCACTCAGGGCTAAGAAAGGGGAACAGGGACAGGGCTGTGATCCCTGGAATGGCACCGTCACCTCCTGGGCACAGCCAAGAGGGAAGCTCCATGGATGGAGCTCTGCTCAGCCCTCCCCAGGATGTGAAACATGGAGGGAAGGGGTTTGTCCCATCCCACTGGCACCTGGACCCCCCCATCCCATCTCACCACCTCCCACCCCCCCCAGACCCACTCACTTGGGGAGTGTGTCACTGGCTCCTTGCTATGGGATCGTGGAGGCTCTTCAGTGGGGGACTTCAGTGCTGCCGGGGGCAGTGACAGAGGGAAGGGGGGAAAGGGGGTGTCAAGGGACACCCCCTGCCCCATGTTGCTGTCCCAGGGCTGGGACTTCATTCCCGCTGCCCCAGCACCTCCATCCTGAGGGGTGCTGGGTCCAGGGGGGCTGCTGGGGTCCCAGGGGCACCAGGGTTACCTCGGCACTGGGTGCTGCTGTTGTAGAGCACACAGGTCTCCCATGCTGCTGTCCCTCTCTGCATGCAGGTCCCTGCCTCTGTGGGAAGAGAAAACAGGGTTTCCCCAAGAGATCCCCCATAAACCATCCCATGCAGGCACCCAATGCAACCCCAGGGCAGCCCTGGGCACTAATTTGGGATGGCCAGGACCTGTCCCCACAGGTGGGTGCCCGTCTGAAGGGCAGCAAGTTGGAGCTCGTGTCTGCACCCCGCAGGGAAGGGCCCCAGACAAGGGCTCTATAAAGAGCTGGCTTTCTCCTATCTCCATCTCTTGGTGCTCCTCCTGGAGGGTGCCCAGCATCACCCCAAGCCCAGCACACACCAAAATCCCACAGCCCTGCCTGTTGGGCTGGCCTGAGCCCCTGCCTCCCTCGGGACGGGTCGGGTGAGATGGTCCTTGACCATGGAAAGCAGCTGGGACCTGGCACCCAAGGGTGCTGAGCTGCCAGCACCATCCTGGCACGGCCCCAGCCCAGCAGCAGGGGTTGGGGAAGACTGGGGGTAGGTGGGAGCCCCTCACTGTCCCCCCCCACACTGCTGACCCCCTCACCTGTCTCCTCCTCGGGGGTCCTGCAGCCCACCCAGACGCAGGCGGTGCCGTTGTGTGAGGTGGTGCTGGCCGTGCATGTCTCACAGGACCTCAGCTCGCTGCACTCTCCTGCCAGAGCCAGGGGGAAAGGGGTGAGCTCTGGACCAGCATCCGACCCCACACCAGCTGGGGTCAGGGATGGACCCACTGCCCCACAGAGAAGGATTTCTCACGATGCAGTGGGAGGGATGAAGGCACCGAACCCACTAACAGCCCCATCCTGGGCAGCTGCAGGTGTGTTTGTGGCATCAGCAGCTCTCTGGAGAGGGGACACCCCGTACCCCACACCCCACAGCTCCCAGCACCCTCAGCCACCCAGGCCTGACCCCATCACCCACAGCCACGGGACAATCCCACCCCAGCCCGGGATCTTTTGCTGGAGGTTTAAAAGAGACGAAACAGCAGCACCAGCCCCACTGGTTGGGGTTCCCTGAGCAGCATCCCCTCTCCGCTCCCTCCAGACCACCCCAGAGGAACCCCCCCTGCTCCCCATCACCCCAGCACTGCTGGTGAGTCACTTGGGTGTTCACAGAGCTGCTCTTCCCCCCACACACACACGCTCATCATTAATTTACAGCAATGACTGTCAGTGAGGAGGCTGCAATGGGGAGCTGCAGCCGGGCCCTGCCTGCACCTCGCTGCGTCCCACGCCCACGTTTGCACCATCCCGGGAAGGACCCAGGAGCCTTTCCCCACCCTGGACATATTTCCAGGCTTGTAGGGCACAAACACCCCCCCACAGGGCTCACAGGAGGGTGTTGGGGGCTGGGACCCCACTGGGCTGGCTCCCAGGGGTCTTGGACACTCAGGGACTGACTCAACCTTGCACTTGGCTTGGCCACACCAGCATCAATTTCCCACCACCCTACCTCGCTTTGGGGTGGGCATCACTACCCCCCTCTCCCCTCCTCCCAGCTTTTAGGGTCCTCCTGGCCACCTGCGCCATGCCTGGCTCAATCCAGAGCCCATTTCCTCCTCTCAGGGCCCCCTCCAGAAAAAAAACAACCCCAAAGGGGGCAACTGGTGGCGTAAGGTACAAAGTGGGAGATGCTGTGGACCCATTGCCATAGCTACGGCGGGGGGGGCACGCTGCTGGCCCCCCCCCNCAGCATTTAGAGACTTGCTGGGAACCAATGGGAAAGTAGGACTTTATTCGCCAGGGTTTCAGGCAGGTTGATAATTTCGGTTATTTTTATCGCGGCAGGCGCAGGAACAGACGTTTGAGCCCAGCGCTGACAACTCCTGCTCCTGCCTCAGGTGTGGGGAGGGAAATAAAGGGGGGCAGTGGAGTGGGGGCGGCTGAGGGCAGCCCCATCCCCACGGGTGCTCCGGGTCCCGGGGGGACAGGGCAGGGTGGCGATGGGGAGCCAGGGGATGGGAGAAGGGGAGCAGCAGCAAGCCCGGGGTTTGCATAATTCATGCCCGGAGTTGCACAGGGCACAGGGTGACGGCTCCGCTCCCCCCTCCACGACCCACAAGATCCCCCCCGCTCTTCGGACTCTGCACCCCGCTTGTCCCGCACCCCTCCTGGCCCTGGGGGTCCCAGCAGGACCCCCGGCCCCTCTCCCACCCCACCCGGGGGCCAGCCGAGGGAACGGGGCTCTCCTCGCCCCCGGGACCGCCTCGTCGGTGATGGGGCCGAGAGAGCCCCGAAAAACGAAGAAACCCCTAAAAAAAGTTGAGCTGCAAACCCCTCTCGCCCTCCCAGCCCCCGCCGGGTCCTCCCCCCTCCCCGGCCGTACCTGCGCGGGTGGGTGCGGATCCCTGCGCGCAAAGCAAGGCGCAAAGCAGCGCGCAGCGCAACGCCCGGGTGCCCGGAGGGGCCATGGCCCGGCCCGCTTAGGCTCGGTTTAGCCAGGCTCGGCTCAGCCCGGCTCGGCACGGCCCGGTCCCAGCGGGAGGTGTCGGCGACGGAGCTCCCGGGAGAGCGGAGCGGAGCCGCGGGACATGCGCGCCCGCGGGAGGCGGCCCCGGTGGCAGCGGGGGAGGGGGGGAGGGGAGGGCAGGGGCGGCCCCGCCCCGTCCCGCCCCCC
>VYZX01004064.1:58335-106284 GCA_013401335.1 Brachypteracias leptosomus
AGGTTGAGGTCCCCGTGCCATCACCCCGAGTCCAGGCAGGGCCTTCTCCCTGCTCTTACAGAAATCCCAAGTGACAGCTCTTCCCCCCACCCATCACATCCAGTTAGCAGGAGCTGGCCCTGGGGGGGAGCAGCACCGAGGGGCCTGGCCTTCCTCATCTTCATCCTCACAGCTGGTCCAGCAGGCTGAGGGGCTGCAAGATCACCTCACCATGGTGAGGGTACAGACAGCTGCCTGCACCTTAACCCTTCTGGTGAGGGTACAGGCACTACCTGCACCCCAGCCCCTCTCCTGGTGAGGGTACTGGCTGCCTGCACCCCAACCTTCCTCCTGACAAGGGTACAAGCAGCTGCCTGCACCCCAGATCTTCTCCTGGTGAGGGTATGGGCAGCTGCCTGCACCCCAGCCCCTCTGCTGGTGAGGGTACTGGCTGCCTGCACCCCAACCTTCCTCCTGACAAGGGTACAAGCAGCTGCCTGCACCCCAGATCTTCTCCTGGTGAGGGTATGGGCAGCTGCCTGCACCCCAGCCCCTCTGCTGGCACCACTGGGGGCCTTGGGGCTCTGCCCAGTCCCCCNCATCCATCCACCCATCCATCCATCCATCCATCCATCCATCCATCCATCCATCCATCCATTATTTTTTTAATTGCTCTTTAAGCTGATTGTGAAGCCTCCCCAGCGCTGGGTCCTGCTGCCCTCTAGTGCTCGCTGCCTTCGGGTGCTGCCGGCAGCTCCACACCCCCAAACCCAGCAGCTTTGGGGTCCCCTGGGTGCTACCCCTACCCCCCTCCCCATANCATCACTGGGGGCCTTGGGGCTCTGCCCAGTCCCCCTGCACCAAGCCGCCCCACTCAACTAGGGTCTGGATGCCCACCATGGCTGCCCACACTATTTGCATCCCAGGGAAGGCAGAGTTAACGACGGCCAAGCTAATTAGGGCAGCTCAGCCCCTCGGGTAGCAGGGCTCTGTGCCCCAAGAGCCCCCCGTGCCCCCNGAAGAGGCCCCTTGGGATGGGGACCCCTCAGTGGGGTGCTGCAGGGTGAGGGTTAGGGTGGGGGGGCTGCNAGCAGGGCTCTGTGCCCCAAGAGCCCCCCGTGCCCCCTTGCCCACCCCGGTCAGGGAGCAGCAGGTTTCTTACAGGCATTTGTGCATCCGCAGACGCGCAGGGATGTGGCAGAGCCCAGGGCTGAAGAGCAGCCAGAGCCCTGCTGGGTGCTGGGAGGTGCAGGATGAGTGCTGGGCCTCCGAGGCTTGGCTTCACCTTGGGCTCTGGTGGCAGCCCAGAGGGTCGGTTCTGTTCATTGCAAAGGAATAAAGGTTTTTCTTCTGCTTCTCAGCCACTGGGAAGGGGATATGGCAGCAAGCGGCGGGGGGAGAGGCTGAAGGACTCACAGAAGATCAGCTCCTGCTCTCCAGGGGCTGGGGTTGGGGAATTTGGGGCTCCCACTGAGGTGAAGTGGGGGGAAAAGGAGCAAAGCTGAGGGGTTGGAGCCACCTGAAGTGCCCCAGGGCTGAGCTGGGGCCCCCCCCGCCCCTCAGCCAGGGGATAATTCCTGAGCCCACCTCCCCTGGCAGAGCAAAATCCTCTAATTCCCAGCCCTGCTTTATTCACGGGCGGTTTATACCTGGTTGTTCTTCTGTCAACATTGTACAGCAGCTTAAACAGCTTTTCTCTCCCTCGTGCTTCCACTGCTGATGTCTTCAGAGGGAGCAGCCGCAGCTCCTTTGCTTCTCCATGGTGGGCAAGCCCAGCTGGTCCCTCCTGCTCCCCGGGGTCCCTGTCACCTCCCCTGGGGACACCAAGTAGGTCTCATGGGACTCCCCATCAAGCTCCCACCCACCAAGGTTGGTGGTGGGGTGGGCACAGGGCAGTGCTGGAGTCCCCATCCCTGGAGGGGTTTCCAAGGCGTGGAGATGTGATGCTGAGGGACAGGGGTTAGTGGTGCCCTGGCAGGGAGGGGGGAATGGTTGGACTCGATGAGCTTCAAGGTCTCTTCCAACCAAAACAATTCCATGATGGGCTTCTCAGATTCATCTGGGGAGGGATTCACAGGGCTCAGGAACTGGGGTGAGCCCATAGCAACACCCTGGCATTGAAAGCCACCATGATCCAGCCACATCACACCAGGTCATGCCAAGGGGCTGCCTGTGCCTGGCTCCCCCCCAGCCAGCAATTTAGGGAGCCCTGGGAGCTGGAGGCCACATGGAGCCCTTGTCCCCACCACCATGGATCCCCTCAGACCATCACCCCTTGCAGCACCATCCCCTGCTGCCACCTCAGTGGCCACCATTGATCTCAGTGCATGGTTACCCCATGGGCTCCTTTAGCTCCTACCTGTATCTGATTCCCTCCTGCCAGGCTGAATGAGGGGAGCTGAGGCTGAAGGAAGCCGGGACCCCGACCCTGGTGTGGTGCTGGTCGCCCTCCCAGCACACCAGTCACTGGTTCCAGAGAGGTTCCCAGTTGCTCCAGGCCTGTGGAGCAGCAGCACCGAGCTGGGAGATAAAGAGCCTGCAGCAGGGCCCAGCCTGCTCCCGGTTTTGGTGGAGAAAGATGCAGAAAGAGGATGGATAAAAAAATAGTCAAATCCAGCTGAGAAGGCTCCAAGTGCCAAGCAGCCACCCCCACACCGCCTATGTGCAAGAGAGGCTCGGGGGGGACCAGTGGCCCAGCTTTGGGGTTAAAATACGAGCTAAGAGGCTGTGAGTGGGATAAAGGTGAGGGCACGGCCTCACCCCAGCTGTGCCCAAACATCTGGCAGGCTCAGCCCTCCCCAGCCCCACAGCTCCCAGCAGATGCTGTGAGCCACCATGAGCCCTGCCCATGTTGTGGTGAGGACACAGGGCTCGGGGCAGGTTTTGCTCCAATTCTCTGCCATGGGCAGCCCCTGTTGGCAGTTCAGGGCTCGGCTGTGTCTCCAAGTCCCTGCCCTTTGCCACCTTGCCCAGAGCAGGGACACTGGGCACGGGCACTGGCAGCAACCGTGGCAAAGGCAGGGCTGGTCCCTGCCAGCTGAGGGCTCTCCCTCCCCTCACCCCGGTACCAAAAACAGGGTGGCTTTGCCAGGTGTGAGGATGAGGGGAGGTCAATGCCACCCCAAAAACCTCCCACCAATGCCCTGAACCCCAACTGACCTACCTGGGGCAGAGCCAAGAGCTGCCCATCTCCCACACCCCATCCCAGGGATGGTCCCTTCCAGGCAAGAACCCTCCCCAAGCCACCCACTAAGAAGCCCCTGTGCCAAAACCAGCAGTGTTTTGGCAGCTTGGAGAGTGGAGGGAGGTCAATACCACCCCAAAAACCTCCCACCAACACCCTGAACCCCGACTGACCTGTGTGGGGCAGAGCCAAGAGCTGCCCATCGCCCACACCCCATCCTAGAGATGGTCTCTGCTCCCAGCGATGCACCGGGGTGCTCAAACCCCATCATCCCCCCTGCACCACGGCCGGCAGCTGGCTGGGAGCACCGGGACATGGGGAGGGCTGAGCAGCTCTGCTCAGTGGCCTGGGTTCCATTTAAATGAGAAACCTCAGCCCTGGCTTGGGGGATTTTGTTTCCTTGGAAGCGGCGCAGGCAGGAAATGAGGAGGACGGGGCCTGGCTCGTAAGCGCTTCACCAAATGCCGAAGGCAGCGGGAGGCACTTCCCGGTGAGGCTCCAGCTGCCCAGCACCGACCCCGGCCACCACCTGAGGGGTGGCTTTGGGAGCCATCAACTGGCTCTTCCTCAGGGACAAGAGCGCCCCAAAACGCTGCAAAGGGCAGCGTGGAAAGCGGGTGGGTCTCCAGCACCCTGTGATTCCCGCGGCAAAATCCGAGGTGGCTTCACGCCCCGAGAGCTTGGCTGCGTGGCTGGGGTGCACCAGGTCCAGCATCACCCTCCACTCCTGGTCTTCGCAGAGGACCAGGGCCTCACGTTGGCTCCGGGCTGAGGCTTTGTCTAAGTCGCCCTGGCCTGGAGATGCTGCTGGGAAGGGTAATTTGGCCCCGGCTGCAGCCAGGCTGCCTTCAGCCCTCCCCACGCAGGCACTGGCCTTTGCGGGAGCGGCTGAGCCCAGCGCAGAGCTGCTGCCCTGCCAGCCTGCAGAAACTTGAGCTCCAAATACATAATTCCTCTGGCACCCCGTGGTTATTTGCGAGCTGCTGTGAGCAGATGGAAGAGTTACAGATAAAGCCATCCGCAGCACGGGAGCCGATTGCCTTCCCCACACACCCGCGTAGGCAACGGCAAAGGCAGGGAGGAGGGAAAGGGAAAAAAAAAAAGGGGGGGGGGGGGAATAAAAAAAAAAAGGCAGCGAGAAAGAAGGAGTCAGCCATTTCTAGAGGGGCTGAGCTGCCATCTCAGCACACCTACGTGCAAGAAATGGGGACTCTCTGCTGGCAGAGGGCCCTTCCCGGGGAGTTGGAAGAGGGTTGTGCTCTCCCACCAGCCCCGGCTGCTTGGCAGCGCGTCGGGGGTGACATTGGCACGGCGGAGCTGTGCCACACACTGGGAGAGCAGCCTGTTAACGCTGATCGGAGCTGGCAGCGCCTGCACTCGCTTCGGTCCCAGAGGGGGAATTAAGGGAGAGAAGCTGACGTCAGTGGTGGAAAGGACACGCAGCCCACTCGTCCACGGCAGCCGGCAGCATCTTCGGGGTGTTGCTAACACCACCTTGAAGGAGAAAATTAAAGAGGTCTTTGGAGACAGGGGCTCCTGTGAAGCCGGAGCTCGGCCAGCTGTGATCCGGTGCCGAGCCCCGCGGAGGGGACAGACGGGCAAACACATCAAAGCTGGGGCCCAGGCCAGCACAGCCGAGCCCCAGGGGCTCTTCCCCAGCTGCAGCAGCTCCTCTGTCAGAACCCGCGGCTCCCGGAACCAGGAGAGCACCAGCACAGGAGTGATCCCGCTGCTGGGCTTTGCCTCCCTGCACTGGGGAGCAGGAGCTGCCGTTTAGGGGGTTAAACCAGCACGACACCCCCTCCCTCATTCCCACAGATGACTTTTAAAGGCTGGTTCTCCCAAAGCACAGGGGGATGTGCTGCTGTGCACCCTAAAAAAAAGGCAGCAATGCTGAGTTCACCCTGGCCACAGCCGCACCCATCCCTGGGAGCCTCCCAGAGCCCAGCCCGAGCCAAGAGCCGGGACATGCAGCACAGGGAGCGTGGAAGCCCCCGAGCTCCCTCCTTCCCCTGCCCTCCGCGCCCCAGCACGACTAAAGGGCTTGCTTGTTCAGAAGCTGGCAAGGCCAATTAATCTAATGAGGTTTTGCAGCCAGGGACCATTGTCAGCCAAGAAAGGCACCGCGCTGCCGAGCGAGCGCACGGGTGTCTCCTAGAAGCCAAGGGAATTTGGCAGAGCAAAGCTCGTGGTAAAAGCAGGGACGAGGAGCAGCAGGGACGGAGCCTTTTGTTGCTCTCCATCGACCAGCAAGGAAAAAAAGGAATTAAAAAGCCACCCGCACGCCAGGCTCACATACCAAGAGCTGACAAGCACCTGAGAGCAGGGCCAGGAGCCATCGCGGCAAGGACTGGGCAGATTAACTGCAGAAGGGACCTTGAGCAGCTGAAATGGAGGCAAAAAAACCCACCCAACCCAACTGGCAGCAGCAGCTCCCTCACAGCCCAGCTCACATGATGGAGCCCGGGCTCATTCCGCGTGGCTCCTCCTGGGCTCTAATGATCACCATTGATAACCCTGAACCCACCTTGGCTCCTGCGCTGGTGAGGTCTGCAAAGGGATCCGCTGGTTTCCTTCATCCCCCTGCTCAGGCATCTGAGGACAAAGGCTGGGAGCCCTCAAAATGCTGAATGGTCCCCAAATTACAAGCCTGGGAGATGCAGGAGATGACATGAGGTGTGGGCAGCACCTCCCCGTGCTGGAGCTGCTGGTGGAGTCCCCATACCTCCACAGGGGGAAAGCCCAGCTGGTCCCTCCTGCTCCCCGGGGTCCCTGTCACCTCCCCTGGGGACACCAAGTAGGCCTGATGGGACTCCCCCATCAAGCTCCCACCCACCATGGCTGGTGGTGGGCACAGGGCAGTGGTGGAGTCCCCATCCCTGGAGGGGTTTCCAAGGCGTGGAGATGTGGTGCTGAGGGACAGGGGTTAGTGGTGCCCTGGCAGGGATGGGGCAATGGTTGGACTCAATGAGCTTCAAGGTCTCTTCCAACCAAAACTCTATGATGGACTTACCAAATTCATCTGCGGAGGGATTCACAGGAGATGGGATGAGCCCACAGCAACACCCTGGCATTGAAAGCCACCATGATCCAGCCACATCACACCAGGTCAGGCCCAGGGGCCTGAGCCAACAATACGAGGAGCCCTGTGAGCTGAAGGCCACACTGAGCCCTTGTCCCCACCACCACAAGTCCCCCTAGACAACCATCCCTTGCAGCCCCATCCCCTGCTGCCACCAGCCACCCCAGTGGCCACCACTCATCTCCCCGTGCCCGCAGGAACACACGCAGGCACCCATTGGATAGAAAGGTTTTTATCAAGTTTTAAAAAAGGATCCAAAAAATTATTCTTTGTTTTTTTCTTTACACGTACATTACAAAAAAAAAAAATAATTTGCCATTGGGATCTTCATCCAGGGGTTTTACTGAGCTAATGATAACAACAACAACAACAAAAAGCAGCAGGAAAGCCTGGCTGACATGGCAACTGGCAGGGAAAGCACCAGCTGAGGACAGACAGACAGACAGACAGACAGTGAGTCCTTCAGGTACAGACACAGCCCAGGCTCTGCTTTACACCCGCGGCAGCAGAGTCCGGCCATCAAGCAGTTTCTTTTGCAGGGGTAAGAAAACCAAAGGAATCTACAGGATTTTGCTCATGAGGTTGGGTTTTGTTTTCTTTTTTTTTTTAAGCAGAGTTTCAGTGCTGAAACTCCTTTGGTGCAGAGTAACCCCCTGAGAGCATCCATCCAACATCACCCAGCTGAGCCCCGGTCTGGGGGGGTCCTTCCAGGGTACCTCCCATCCCTCCTCCCACCACGTCTTTTGCTCAGCAATAAACCCCTAAGATACAAGTGGAATAATTACTCTTATAAATATATTTATATCATATAGGAAAATAAGGCACTTCAGGAGGGTTACAGCTCATCTAAGTCCTAAATCAGGAAGAAAACCGGGTTAGTCTCTGAAATGAATTAAAACGTGTGTTAATACAGTAATAAAAACAAATCGGATCCACTTCCCACTTCAAGGCTTTGTTTCAAAAAAAGGCAGAGAAGAAAACACCCCCTGAAATCCAACAGCAACGAAACCTGTCCCGGGGCAGCCACATCTGCCCCACACGAGGCCCTGCCAAGGGCAGGTCCTTCCAGAAGAGGCACATTTAAGTTCATGGATTGGGAAAAAAAAAAACCCTCCAAATACTAATATATCCTTTCCCTGAAACGCCACTCTGCAGTTTCCCGGCCATCTGGGACCTCCAGGAGCCCCTTCCCTCGCTCTGGTCTGGTGCTCTGGGTGTGATAAGGAGGAGAGGAGAAGGCAGTGAAGGTCATCGACTGCGGAGGAAGGCTCCAGGCTGAGCCCGGGGAGCCAGGACGAGGCTTTTCCCTGCGTGGGAAGGAGGGGGGCTGGCGGGGGAGAGCAGCAGCCAAGCACTGCGGGTGAGGACACCGGGAGAATGTTTAACCAGGAGCACGGTGCCGGCGAGGGGAAGGCAGCAGAGACCTGCCCAAACTCACAGGGCCTGAGCAAAGGGCTCCCAGGATGGGAGAAGGGGCTGCTCGGGCTCCTTATCTCCACACGGATATGGGTTGGGTTGAAATGGAAAGAAGTGGGGCTCCTCCTGGGGAGGCCCCTGGTTGCCAGTGCTCGCTGTTGAGCTTGGTGAAATGGTTGAGGTTGGCTCGTTGTGCCTTGCACGGGGAAAGGGGAGGAAGGGGTAAGTTAACCCAGAGTGATGAGGGGAGGAAAGAGTGATGAAGATGGCAGGGCAGCTCAGCACAGCGCCTGGGGCTCCGTGGGGCAGCAGCCCCGCAGTTACAGCACAGCTGCTCTGTCTTGCAAAGGTTTTTTTTGGCACCTCTCCTCTTCCCCTACTGGTTTAAGAAATATTAAGCTTACTTGGTGGCCCCAGCGCTCGGTGATTTTGCAATGATACTCAAAGGCGGCCGCTTCCCACCAGTTCTTCTCTCAGCAATCTCCACACCAGGCTCACACCAAAAAACAACCACCCCTACCTGTCCACAACCCTTCTGTTTAGGATGCAGCCGTCCCGACTCCCACCTCAGGATGAGAGTTTGGAAGCAGAGGGTAGTTACGACAGGCTTGCAGGGACAAAGCCGCGTCCCTCCCGCTGCCAGGAGGGCCTCGCAAAGAGCCGCCTCCACCCTTGGCCACCATCTCTCCACCCTTGGCCACGCCGAGCTCGCCCACACTGCAGCCTTGTGCAACAGGCGACCACATCCCCGGCGCCCCGAGGCACGGCCCTGCCTGGCAGCCCATCCATCTGGGGCACCCCGAGTATGGCACTTGGCTGGATTTCACACCACGGGAATACTCGCTCCCCTTGCCCAACAGGGGCCAAGTCTAGTTAAGGCAGTTTAAAATTAAGCCAGGTTTGGCATTTGAGAGCTCCTCGCTCCCCCGTGTGAGAACGCTGTCAGCCTGGGTTAGCTTAAAGGTCCATTTTCCCCAGGAACCTGTCTCCGAGAGGAGCTGCAGGAGGATGCTTACAGAGAGAGCAGAAAAACAAGCAGCAGAGGTTCTCCTCCAGCCCCCCCTCCCCTTTCCCCAGCTCGCAGCAATAATCAGTTTGCATTTCCAAGTCCCTCCACTGCACTGGCACTCGAGGGGTTTGTTCCCTCTTCCAGAACCTGGAACTAGCGTGGCTCAGATGTTCCCAGCCCGTTGGGATGCCTCAAGTCTATGCCCTTTGCATCCCTGCCTAGCAGCTGATATCCACAGACAAAACCTGACTGTGTAGTGGTCCGGTAAACCTCTGAGGGTCGGGCTGGATCCCAGCTTGATCCGCACCCAGCAAAGCCCATCCTCCAGGCCATCATCTGCTCTGGCTGAGATTAAAAATGCACGCACACACACACACACACGCACACAAGAAATCAGTAAGAACTCCATGGCACAAGCTGAAGCCATCAATCAAACCCCAAGAAGGATTTTCAGCAAGCTGGCAGCCTCAGGCTGGGCCTGGCCTTCCAGGTATCAGCAACATCATTAAAGGAGGCAAGGCAGAGGACAGAAAACAGGCACAGGCTGGCAAAACACACCAGGAAAGGCAAAGAGCTTGGAGAGCTGGTCCTAACCAGGCTGTGCAGATGGTCCCACCCCACAACCACTGAACCCACAGTCTCCAGAAGGCTTTGGAATCGTTTTTCTTGCCTGCCCCTGACTGAGGGAGTCACGTCCAAATGATGCAGCACGAGGGGGGTGTTTCTAGGTTTCCCAGATATGCTTATAGTCTATGCAAGGTAACACAAAACAGCAACAGGACCTAGGTCAGCTAGTTCAGGTTCACTGTTCTCTGCCCCTGCCAGTAGTGAGCAGCCTGGGAATTCACAGGGTTAGTGAGGAGAAGAAACCTTTTCCTAAAATCAACTAGTGAATTACAGTAACAGAATGATGGAGAACAACGTAGCTTAGGTCTGATGTAAGCGATGGGCAACTTGGTTCCCACACCAGATGTTTTGAGGCACACAAAATCCCCTCCTTTGCTGGCAAGGAGGAGGAAGCAAAGGTAATAACCAGCATTTTCTGCTGCTCAGGTCCCTGTGTAAGGAGCAGGGTCACCCTGCCAGAAACAGCACCTCTTAAACCAACTGCAGCATTGCCCTGAACGGGCCAGAAGAAGCTCGAAGGTTCCGTGAACCCCTCCCTGCATCATCTCCCTGCTCCAGGCACTTTTCTTTTTGTCTTTCTTTTTTAACCACCCTCTCAGCACGAATGGGAGAAAGCAGCAAAGCTGGGGTTTCACCACCACACGGATGTATCTCAGCAGGGCAGAGGCTCCACTCTCCCAGCAGCAGGGAGAGACCATCCTTGCCTCAGCTTTGCAGCCCTTTGTGCAAGGTCTCCTTGGCCAAGCAGTCCAGGAGATTTGAAGAAGGTAAAGGCAGCTTTGAAAAGAATCATTTCAAATAAAAACAGGCCCTCCTCACATTGCACCCAACGAGCTGCACAGCCCTGGAGCTGGGAAGTGCACCCCACGCAGGGTATCTGGAAATAATACTGGGGGGGGTCAGAGGGGAAAGAATGGTGCAGTCTGGCCAAAACCTGATTATTTGACAGTGGGATGCAGCAGAGAACTGACATTTAAAGCCCATTTTCTTGCAGCACTACCAGTATCCACTGGAAAGGAAGAGCCATCAGATCAACCGTCTGCTGGTGCAATGAGAAAACTAAGCTGAAAATGTCCTTCATCTGAAAGGCCACGCGGCCACAACAGGATCATCCATCTTTACTTTGAAAATCCCCCGGGATGGAGGGTTTAGATGTGCTCTGCCTGGTGGCATCGAGGATCTGGAGGTTTAGCTCTCTTTTAAATAAGCAACCATTACCCCCCCTCCAGCTAAATCCCGACGCTGCACCCTCCGTGTCCACCAGGAGACCTTTGGGGAAGGCAGAGCACAAAGTCCTGCCAAAGCTGGAGAAGGAGGGAGAGGGGAGAGGGGAGAGATGCTGCTGGTTGTCTGCAACCCCTTGGCACATCTTTGGTTACGGGATGGAGAAAGGGAAGCGGTGGAAGGTTTTGGCCACCTGATTCTTTAAGGAGAAGTTAACCCAGGAAGAGAAGGGGGAAGAGGGAGGGGGTGGGATTGTGGTTAATCCGACCATTCGTCCTCATCGAACTCGGAAGAGTCGTCCTCGGAGTCGCTGTACTCCACGGCGATGCGGCGCGACAGGATGGTGGCCACGTCGTTGCCCACAACGTCCCTCTTCTCCTGCTCCCTCTGCTCCTCCACCTTGCGGAGCTGGAAGCCTGTTGGGGTAGAAGGCAATGGAAAGGATCAGGCAAAGGGTTTGGTCGCACTGAAATCTCCCGAGCAGCCATCCCCTTGACACAATCCTCTGAGCAAGGCAGCCTGTCCTCTGCCAGGGAGAGCTGGACACGCTGCGGGATGACACTGATGGTGAGTGACAGCCCAGACAGGCTGGGTGGGCAGGTGGAATGGGAAGGAAGGCTGAGAGACTTGGGGTTGTTCAGCCTGGGGAAGAGAAGGCTCCCGGGAGACTTTCTTGGGGCCTTTCAGGACTTCAAGGGGCCTGTCAGAAAGATGGGGACAGAGTTTTGAGCAGGGCCTGTTGGGACAGGACAAGGGGGGATGGGTTTAAACTAAAAGAGGGAGATTTAGCCTAGAGAGAAGGAGGAGTTTGCTCCTAATGAGGGTGGTGAGACCCTGGCCCAGGCTTCCTAGAGAGGTGGTTGATGCTCCATCCCTGGAAACCTTCCAGGTGAGGTTGGCCGGGGCTCTGAGCAACCTGCTCTAGTTGCAGATGTCCCTGCTCCCTGCAGGGGAGTTACATGAGATGACCTTTAAAGGTCCCTTCCCACCCAAACCATGACTCTATCCCATGATTCTATGAGTTGTTTCCACGCTCCTCTGAGGGGTGACACCACAGTCACTCCATCCTCCTGCAAACCTGACCCACACCAATTCCAGCCCTGTTGTCTCAAAGGTGCAGGCAGAGGCATAAAACCCCCTGAGGGAAGAGAAGGAGGGACCACAAGGGACAGGTCTCAGGGAGAGAGGCAGTCACAGCACTGCTCACAAGGTGGCTCCCAGGGGCTTGCACTTGGATACTGGGGGTTTTCCAGAGGCCAAGGAGAAAGGTGGTACTGAAACAAAGCCTTACCTTGACGAATAGCTGACAGCAGATCGCTCCTGGCATCGCTAACCGCAGGCAGGGATGATTTGGGCTTGGAGGCAGAGGTGTCTGAGGGTGGAGGAGGGGGTGGGGGACCATCCAGACCACTGGAAGACAGAGGTGGTGGCCCAGGAGGCGGGGGTGGTGGCGGGGGAGGTGGCACAGTCCCACCCCCTGGCTGTGGCAGCGGAGGGGGCAGCACGCTGGCGTATTCCACTGCCGGAGGAGGCGGCGGCGGTGGAGGGGCAGCAAACTCGGGGTGAGGAGGGAAAGAAGGGGGTGAAGGTGGTGGGGGGGTCCCCGGGGATGGGAAACCCATGGGAGGTGGTGGAGGGGGGGTGTTTCCCATCATCGGTGGTGGTGGAGGTGGTGCTGGAGGGGGAGCAAAGCCCGGCCTGGCTGCTGAGGGGGATCCGATCGGAGGAGCTGGTGGTGGGTGGCTGGGGCTAACCAGGCTGGATCGTTTGGTCCCTCCAGAACCAGAACCTCTTTGGTTGTCTGCAGGATAGCTGTAGGATAGAGGAGAAATGAGGCTATTAGCTGGGAGGGCAGGCAGGACTGTAGAATCTCAACATTAATGCGAGTCATGTGTGTTTGGTGCAGTCTAGACAAGAATCTCAGTTCCAGCTTTAACTGGTGTTTCCACGAGACCCCGCTCGTTGGTTGGAGTTCCCTCACAGTGATTCTTTCGGCCTACACCAGCAGGACAAAGGAAAGCTTCTGGGGACTGGCAGAAACACTATCACCCATCCCATCTCCCAGGCTGACAAGAACATGAGCCATCTCACCTCCCTGCCAGAGGCCAGGCGTCACGGCTGAGCTCAGAGCAGCTCCCCAGCTCAAGAGCTCCCACAGCCACCACCCCTCCACGCTGGGGTCAGGCTTCTGACACACCAAGTGGGGATGTCTACGGTGATAAATCACACGGGGACTGGTGGGTGTGCCAGGAAAGCATATGCTCTCAACACCTGCTAGGAACAGATCTCCTCACCGGATTCCACAGCTCAGAGCTGGAGCTGCAGCCATGTCTCATAGCTCGCCGTGGGGAGTGAAGAGGAAGACATGGAAACCCAACGTGCTCTGAAGGGAAACACTCAACCTTGAGTGACTAATCTCCCATTTATGGAAGTTGTGCTATACCAGAAAACACTCCTGCCCATGAGATGCTGTGATATGCTACGTACGTGTAAAGGAAGCCCTCAACCGACATCTCCTTCCACGGTAACACAGAAAAAGAAGGTGAATTTGGCACAAAATGTCACAGCTTTTCAACAGCACGATGCTGATCCACGCCAGGCTACTGGAGATCAAACCCAGCTCCTGGGGTGCTTGAAAAACAAGCACCAAAACAACACCAGAGAGGGGAGGTCTCTGTGGCCAGGCAGGGATCTAAGCGGCTGCGCAAGGCAGCGTAAGCCTCATCTGAAAGCTCGTTTCTGCTCTGCCCTAGAGGAAGATGCTGCAGAGTGGAGTGCTTGGTCTCTCTGACACATCACAAGAGCCTTTTCTGCAGCATCGCTGCCTTTGGATGAGATGCAGACAAGAGAGCACAGTCCTGTCTATCAGACACTTCCTCCTGTTACTCTTGACTCTGTTTTAGCGCATTTAAAAAAAAAAGAAACTACTCTCTTATTTCACCCTTTGTGTCTTGAGCCACTGCTGGACCATAATTCTCATTTCTAGAGGTGGCTGGAAGTCACCATTTCATCCAACACAAAGCAGCTGCCCTGAACTTGCACTGAAGCCTGCCTCTGAGAAGAAGTCAGCTGGTGTGCTCAAGTCCTTTAAATTTAACTACATCTACATCTTCAGCGCCTACATCGTGAATTTGTCAAAGATTGTAGGGCAAATGCTAACAAAAGAGGCAAAAGAAGCTGTGCTTTGCAAAGCTCTACCAGGAACCTAAGTCAATGTGCTCTGGAAAGAGTGGAGCTAGAGCACTGAGGGGCTGGAGCGTGGCCAGAGAAGGGCAATGAAGCTGGGGAAGGGTCTAGAGCAGGAGTGTGGTGAGGAGCAGCTGAGGGAGCTGGGGGGGTTGAGCCTGGAGCAAAGGAGGCTCAGGGGAGACCTTCTGGCTCTGCACAACTCCCTGACAGGAGGTTGTGGTGAGATGGGGGCTGAGATCTCTTGTCCCCAAGTGACAGGACAAGAGGGAAGGGCCTCAAGTTGCCCCAGGGGAGGTTGAGGTTGGAGCTGAGGAACAATTTGTTGGTGTTTGGGGTTGTTGTGGCTGTGCCAGGCTGGGCAGGGCAGTGGTGGAGTCCCCATCCCTGGAGGGGTTTCCAAGGGGTGGAGATGTGGTGCTGAGGGCCAGGGGTTAGTGGTGCCCTGGCAGGGATGGGGGAATGGGTGGACTCCATGATCTACAAGGTCTCTTTGAACCAAAACGTTTCTATGATTAATTTTTCTAGAAAGCTAAATAATGCTGCTCTAGCTCCTGCCCAAGCTCATCCTCCCCTCCTGCACAGAAACACCACCAGCAGTTGGGGTTTACAGAGTGCTGCCTGTGCCCCTTTCCCTGCAGTTTCACTTCCCTCCAGACAGGAGCATTCTGGTTCCCATACAACACCCGTTAGGAAGTTATGCTGAACTATCTCAGCCTGTCTCCTGTCATCCTTTTACACCACCTCCTACTCCTCGGTGACAGAAGGGATCCCGTAGGCTTACCTAAATTCCACCGGGGGTGGAGGCAGGCTGTCATCTGGGAAGGAAGGAGGTGGTGGCACAATGGAGTCAGTCTGTGGTGGTGGCGGGTAGCAGGTCCCCTCCACGCTCTCGTTGGAGCCGATGCTGCCGTTCTGATACACCATGTTCGAGGGGTACCTGGGTGACAGCAGGAGAAGTGATTTACAGAGTTCAAGGCAACCTCTAAAGCTCATTTTCCCCCTCATCTGCAAGAGCTGGGAGGGTTACAACAAACAACTGGATGATCTTAAAGGTCTGGATGATCTTAAAGGTCTTTTCCAACCTAAATGATTCTATGATTCTATGAACCATGAACAGTTCAAGCACCAAACAGCAGCAGCAGTAACCAAGCAGGTGGATCAACCTGCAAGATTTCTGGGTATCATCATGGCAAAAAAAAAAAAAAAAGAGGTACTCAAAGATGCCAAAAAATAAACTTGAGGATACAATACCACAATGGGATTGACTTTTAGGTGGGACCTTATCAACCACCACCACAGGACAGACGGAATTAAACCTTAAAGTAACATTTTAAAATGGAAATAAAAAGAAGTCTCTATTTCTCAAAGCATCCTATGTGAAGAACCACGTGCAGCTGGATTAGTTTGCTCTGCATAATTCCTTGGCTAGAACTTGCCCAGATGCTCCCATGATTGTTTACTGCTACCACACACCAGAACAGGATGAGTATGTGCAACATCTATATGATTCTATGTGTTTTAGTGAACAAGAAAACATCAAAATAAAAAATACAGAATTCCAGCATGGTGGAGTTGGAAAGGAGCTCTGGAGATCATCTGGTCACCCAGAGCTGGGTGCCCAGGATGGTGTCCAGGGGCCTTTGGAATCTCTCCAGACAAGGAGACTCCACAACCTCTCTGGGCAGCCTGGGCCAGGCTCCAACACCCTCACACCAAACAACTTTCTCCTCCTGTTCAGGTGGAATCTCCTGGGTTCCAGTTGGTGCCTGTTGCTCCTTGTTCTGTCCCTGGGTACCAGTGAAAGGTTTGTTAACATTTAATTATATCTAAGAGTGTGTTCTGAGCAGTTTGGACTTGAAGGACTCCCAGTTACACTGGGCATCATCATGGCAAATAAAGAAGAGGTACTCAAAGACACCAAAAAATAAGCTTGAGGATAGAATATATCACAAAGAACCCGTTAAAAGCAAGTATCCAGAGCTGGAGCAGTGCAGCAGGAGGAGGCCACCCTCACACTCAACTTCCACCGAGCTCATTTCACCGTGGGGTGATGGAACCTCCCCATCCTCGGGGGCTCTGGACCTCGAGCAAATTCAAACCCATGAACACGCTCCCGGGAGGAAAAAAAAAGAGAGGAGCACAAAAATGGTGCTGTTGTGCTGCTCGATTCCTCTGCTAGAAACCAAACCTGCTCTCCTATTAAACTAAAAGCAAGTTTTATTTTTAGCTGGAGAGTGCGATTTAAAGAGAGATTTTTCTTATATGAAAGGAAGCTGCGAGGAGCGAGCGGTGCATTGTGGGGAACTCGGGCTGCTTCCAGCCTCGCTGGTGTCAAAAGTTAAATGAATTCCCAAGCCAGAAGCGCTGCAGAGAGATCTGTAGCTGGCAATACTTGGATGGGGACAGCCCCCGCTCCAAGCTGAGGGTGTGAAGAGCTGTTTGTGAGGTGTAACAAAGCAATCACACAATGGCACCCAGACAGCGCCCGGCCCGGAGCCTGGCTGGGATGGGAAGGGCATGGGGATGGGGTTGGGAGCCAGAGCTCTCACCACTTCTGTGCCCACCGAGCCAGGCAGCTGAGAGCAGACTTGCTGCCCAAGCTGTTCCTGCCACCTCGTTGGAACCGTGGAGCTCCCCTGATTTATTTAGCAAATTTTTAAATCAGCAGACGGATTTACTTTGGAGAATCTGATTAGTGGCAGCATCGATCGGCAGCGGGTGGGGAGAAGCTGCAGAGCAGGGTGAACTGCATCCCAATCACCACCCCCCGCCTGCTCCCCCTCGCTGGGGAGCTGACAGAGAGCCCCAGACTTGCTTACCCAGCAGGACCATGTTTGTCCTTTGACTCGACAAATTCTTGTCCCATTTTCAGCTTCTCCCACTCTTCTTTCCGGGTTTTGATTTTCCGCGGGTTCACATTTCCTCGGTTCGGATTCTCCTTTTTCTCTTTCTAAGGGAGGAGGAATCAAACACAAACCTTATTTTGCTTTAAACGCACTGGGAATAGGGAAGGAGACAGGGCAGACCTGGAGCAGCTTCACACAGACACACTCTCAAAGAGGGCCAGGATTTTTAATTTACTTTCCTGGTTGCTGCAAGCCCCAAAGATCTCCCGTACGGAGCAGCTGGAGCACAGGTAGCATTAAAAAAAAAAAGACAAGACACCATCAGATTTCCCCAGTGCAGCCCAGACATGATGCCATCACTACTCCCTGCCATGACCACCCTGAGGGCAGAGTGAAAGCTCAGCTTCCCACATCAATTCAGTTTTTTGGCCTTTGTGTCAAGACTGCCAAGTCTCACCATCACTTTGGAGTGCAATGTGGACACTGGCCCACAAAGAACTGGCCTTCAGCTGGCCTCACACTCTGTATCCTAACGTGCCCTACATCTCCCCTTTCTTATTTTGATTGGAAAGTCATGATCTGTTTTGATATTTAATACTCCCGTTGCTGAAAAGCTAAATAAAGTATGTCCAAACTGAACCTTTCATGGTTTAAGTTTCAGTGTTGGTAAACATGGGTCAGAATCCCCAGGCAACCAAACCAGGAACTCTACCTGGTGTCTTCAGCTTCAATGGGTTTGCTAAGCCTCCTGCTCGCCCCTAGTTTAACATCAGGGCCTGGCTGGCACTGCTGAAGGGACATTTTCTCCTTTTTCATTCTTCCACAGTAGAATTTATTCCCCTGCTCAAGACATTGGGGTGCTGGGGCAGTGGGATTCACTGAGCAGACCCCTCTGCAACATCAGAGGTGCAGGGAAGACTCTGCCACAACTTCCTCCCCTGCAGACTGCACCAGAGCTGTGTTTGAGGACTACAAATGAAGCCGTTCTAACCATACAAAGAGGGTGGCATTTGGAAAAACAGATTAAGTGTATCTTTTGTTTTCTTTTTCTTAATTAACAAGGATGAGAGTAAAGCAGATAAAAACTTCACTGAATCGATCCCTGAAGAGTTTAAGGGAGCAAACCTGAATTTTGGATAGCAAGTGTGGAGTCCAGGATTTATTAACACTTCCCTCCTCCTGCTCTTCCCTGACATGCCTCTCTTGGCAGAGATCCCCCATTTCCTCACCCTGTGTTTCCGCTTCTCTTTCATAATATCCTTGGTGTCCTGAAGCATTTTCTCCTTCCAAAGGTCAAAGAAATATGAAGGATCTGTGTAGAATTTAAGTGCCTCTTTGCCATCATCCCTGGAACAGGAAGGGGGGGAAAAAAATTACACAGAGAAGGACCAAGTCATGCATTTGTTTGAAGCCCAAAGAACACACAAGGCACGACCCCAGATGACAGTAGGAAGGTTGAACGTGCTGCTCCTGCCTCTGTCCCCCATTCCGGAACCAGCAGTGGACCCACAGCCTCACCCATCCCAGCTCTCCCCCTTCGCTTCTGCCCTCACCCACACCCTCCCTCACTCAGCCCCTGAAGAGCTCAACAGCTCTGCACAATCACCAGGAGAGCAGCAGGTCTCTCACTTCAACTCCCACTTGTTTGTGTTGTATTTTTGGTAGGAAAAACAACCCTTCTCCAGCTCAGGAACCCTAAATCAGACCAGCAGCGTCCTTGAAACTCCTGAGTGAGCACAGACACACACACACTCTCCTCCTACTTTGCAGTGCAGCCGCGTCTGGCAGAAGACAGCTGCCTCCAGCTATCTGTAATTACTTTTTACCTGTTCAAAAGATATTTATGGATGTGGGCTAAGTCTCTGTATTCCGACCCCCTTTACTCCTACTACCTACAAGATGAAATCAGAGCAGGAGAACTGGTTCCACAGTCACCGTAAGGTCACATCAGATGTCTCAGAAGGCTGCAGAAAGCATCTCGAGATCTACAGGAGCCTGCTGGACCCACCTGGGTGAGAGCCATTTACAGATGTAGGCTCTGCAGTCTGCACTGTGGCTTTCTGGAAAGGAGCCACAGGGCTACAGAGGAGCACAAGAAAAATGCATCATCTGCACAACACCAAGTGTGTTTATGCAGTGCTGGCCAAGCCTTGCCCCAAGGCAGTCACAAAAGTGACAGCAGGTAACCAAATATATAATTTTCTAGCTACGCTCATTTGTACTGCCCCAAAAGCAAAGTTCCAGGTAATCCAGGGGATGGAGGTTCCCTGGTGGATCTCAGTGTAGCAACTCAACACAGCAGGGGATGGGAAATGACCTCCTCAGCAGGCTGGGAGGAACTGGTGCTCCTCCACACAGGAATGAGGGGCCACCAGGGTCTGGCAGCCATACCTGTACGGGGAGAGAATGTTGAGAGGTGGAGGAGTATTGCAGGTCCTGTAGGTTTCAAGGACAGGCACAGGGAGAGAATCTCTGTCAAAGAGCTTCTGGTCCTGAGTAGTGGAGCTTTTGAAGGCCTTCCTGGTGTTAATGCCTTGCAGGGAGACTGTAAGAAAGAGGAGAGAGCAAATGAAGAACAGCTTGACCCAGGCCAATGACACTGAAGATCAAGTAGTGAACATCTGATTGCAGTTGGAGTTCTTGGCACGCTTAGCACTTGGTAAGGTCAGGTTCCTTTTCCCACAGATCTCTTGGGAAACCCAGCAAATCCCAGATTGTGCCGTGCCAAGATCCACTGCTCTACAGACACATCTCTCCTGAGAGCTGCCGAGGAGGTTCTGAACCCCTACGACCAAGACTCATGAAATGCATCCCCACCAAACTGCTCAAAAGGGAGTTTCCACATGGAGACTTGCTCATGAGCAAGAAAGGCAGCACGGAGGGAGGAGATGGCCCCTCTTAGCCCAAGAGAAGACATTCCAATGCCCATCAGAGCCTCAGGTCTGTTTTATGGCCATGACCCAACCACGCTGACTCAATGAGAACCTCCACCACGTTGGCTCTGCAGGGCCTGAGCTCCACTCCATTACCTTCTTCCTCTTTGGGATCCAGCTGAGTGACTTTGACTTGCAAGCGGTCGACTCTCTCGACTAGAACGCTCACCCGGGAGGCAAAGGTGTTGGCTTGAGTAAACAACTCCCCAAATATGTCTTCTGCAAATTTACCTGGAATAGGAAAGTGTCCACGTTACCCTTGTGAGGCCACATTTAGCCTCCCAGTTTGATTTCTTGGAGAAAGGAGAAAGAAAAGAAAGGGCGAATCATGCTTCTTTTCCAGTGTGTCAGGGATGAGCTGAACATCCAGGAGGAAAATGCTCTGTTCCACCAAAACCTGACCTTTCCAAGGGATCCTCAAGCAATCCAGAAACAATCAAGACATACTTTCAAGCCATTATTAAAGTAATGAAATAAAGAGGGCTGGCACAACACTACACTGGTCTGAATCAGGATGGCTCTGTAGGGCCTTTAAGATTCTCTGCTGTTCTGTTTATTAGCAAATCCAGTCAGATTTGTATTGCTCTGGAGAATCTCAAAGGCTCCCAGTCTCCAGCAGACCTGCCTCCAGGGTAAGCAGCACATATTTACAAGCTCAAAGCTCTCTGGAACCAGAGAGGAGCCCCAGTCCTTGATCCTAAAGCCTGAGCTTTAACCGCAGACGAAAGCACTGACCCTTTTGTTCCTTCAGGTGGCAGTGTCTGAAAAATTGATGCATTCACGTTTATTCTAACTCAAAACCAAAGGGGAACTTCTCCAGCGGGGATATTCTCTCTGTAACAGCTTGGATTGCCCAGTGGGCTGCTCTGACAAACATCAGCCACTGCAGCTCGGGCTGCGACAGCGCCCAGGGGCCTGGCTCAGGAGCTCCCTGCACCACTTACAAGCCTAACACGAAGATCTCCCCTGTCCTCAAGAGTTTAAAACCTCCGTGTGCAACAAGAGGTGACCACAGAGATGGGAGAACGGGAAGAAACCCAAGAACTTCGAGCGAGCGCTGTCTTTTTGTCCTGCTCTCGGGGATAACCCAGGACAGGGAGCTCCAACCACCACGCCGAGGACAGCGCTGATGGGAACAGACTTGGCACCAGGAGCAGACACAGGCCCGTGGAGCTCCCACTGATGGGAAACATTTCCAGCCACGGCTGTTGAGTACAAGGCTGCTCCCAATAAGCAGTCTGGTTTTGAAGCGCATCATCATATGGTCAACAGTTTGTTCTGGAATCTGTTACTCCTCAAGATCCTCCTCTCCGACATTCAGGGAAGGATAACCAGCTGGAAGTCTAACTTTAACAGCAATTTTGGAAAGTCTGGTTGTCTGCAATGAGTCACTTCAGAAAGACCTTCCACAAGGCATTCCCCAAAGCCCAGCTGCACAAATACCTTCAGCTCTCTGCAGTGACGTAGCAGCTCCTTGGTGACACTCCCGGGCAGTTCTCCTCCCGCTGCCAGGCACAGGGACCCAGCCTGGTTAAAAATCAACCTCCTCCACCCCTCCGGTGGCAACACCAGCTCAAAGTGTTTGCAGAAAGCAAATGCTGGACGTTAACTTCAACTGACCTCCTCCTCCTGCTCTCCTAGACACTCCAGGAACAAGCCCAATCAGCTCTCCTCAAACTCATGAGAGGGATTTTATTTCTGGAGACCTAAGAGCCAGGTAGCTCCTGCTACAGCCAGGTTTCCTGAAGGATTCTCCACCCCATAACCAGTTCTCCTGTTTGACTCAAGAGGGTGAACATTTATCTACGGGATAATCTGACACCTCCCAGCAACAGTTTAAAAAAAAAAAAAAATAAATGGAAAAGTCATTTCGTTTTGGCTTTAACAAGAACTGAAAATCATTTCAGAATTTCACAAGGAACTGCAACAAGCACTAGGGAAAAAAGAAAGTCTTTGGTTTGCAATGCTGAGGAGTAGGTTTCAAGCATAAAATAATATATAAACAGCATTGTATATACAGGTCTTGACCCTGGATGGTTGGCATTCCCTCACCTGTGTGAATGCACCTACACAGAGTTACCATCCAGCGTCTCACAGACCCTCCCGTGCTTCGTGTACACTTTTAGACGGGGGTAAAGCCAGAGATTAATTTTTTGGTTTAGTTACTTTGACTGCAAAAGTGCAGCTTACAATCAGAATTATCTTTGTCATGCACTGGCAGGAAGACAGACGGCATGATTTAATAGGTCTTTCCATCTTTAGCTGGTGGATTCTGTAAAAATCACACAGAAAGGCGCAGTCGACTTATACAAAGTGCTACCAGCTGTGATAGTAACGAAGGGTAAACTCACTGGAATATGAAAGTTTGACAAGATTTATGTTTGCATCTTTGTAAAGAGACTGTGGTGCGCCAGGCATGGCTGATTATTCACTTGACAGGGCTGTCACAGCCTACTGAACCTGCTCCACGTCCCTGTAATATTCAACGTACGAGGAAGGAGCGGATTTATTTTTCAGAAGAGCAGCAAAGGAGGCAGGGCAGGAGTTTGGCCATTTAGGTGCGAGCGTTCTGCAGCACTTAAGTCTAAATATTGCTCCATTTAAAATACTGCTGACCCCAGGGAAGAGCTGGTGCTCAGCATTTCCTCCCACCTGCCTCGCTCCCCTCTCGCAGGCAGGCACCAAGTGTCAGCCAGTGCCACCTCTCCGGAGCTTTCTCCCCAGTGCTCTCCTGGAGGTATCAGGGATTGGTTCAGCAGCTCGCACCTCCCTCCCCGCATTGCCAGCCAGGCTCCCTGGGCACCTTCCCCACCAAGAAACCAGGCTGTGATTTGGCTTCCAGCACTTCTCCCCCTCCAACGAGGTAGAAGCAGAGGAGCTTTGAATCCCCGAGCTGCACAAAGAAGGGCTGAACGTGAAGGATCCCACCAGAGCTCTGTCACACTAACCCACCGCCTGCCTTTGGACTGGGATTAGCTTTCTGGGCAGCTGAGATTTGCAGCTTTGCTGCCTTCTTCCTCATCATTTCACACGCACGAGATGGATTTTACTCACACTCCACAACCATCTTGGCTACAAGACCTAACAAATGCACAACAAGGGCCAGTTGAACGCGAGCAGAGAGCCTGGTCTTGCCTGCGCAGTGACATTTCTACAGCCCAACAGGATGTGACACCAACTGGCAGCAAACACAGGCCCAGCTTTCAGCCACAGCCACGGTTTTCACTGCTGGAGAGAGACTGTGCCCAAACTTTCCCTGCCACGTTCACGCCATGGTGGAAGACAAGGGGCTTTGCAGCACCAGCAGAAGCGCTTGCAGACACCACGGAGAAGCTACACAAGATAGCAACCTGATTATCAAAGCCTTGCTTCAAGGGCAGAGGTGGCTAATCAGAACCCAGAGCATTTCAACAGTGAGGAGCCATTGCAGAGACCATAATTAACTCTTCGTTTCTCCCACAGCCCACGTTTTCCCTTCCAGCTTTCACTGGTCAGCCCACTGGAGAGCTGGGCTCTGGGCATCACCACAGCTCGTGCTGCCAGCCCCAAACCCCCAGTACTCCAGAGGCAACACTTGGCTCCAACTGGGCACTTTGGGTCTTGCAAGGCAACAACCAGCAGGGGCCAAGAGCTGCTTCTGTGTGCACGCTTTAATTACCTTCCATGAAAAACCAGCCTAGTGCCACAGCGCAGAGTCCACGCAGGTGAGCTCCACTGAGTGGCGCGTGCAATTAGAGGCACATTCTCTGACACAAGATCCTGGCTGCTCCCATTTTACAAGCCTGAGTTGTGTGCTCCATCCTTCCATCTGCAGCTCCGCTGCAGCCTCGCACACACGCGCACACATCCACCCCTCCCCGTTTTCCCCGCGATGGGAAAGCGGTGGGACCAGGGATATGAAATTAGCATCAGATTTCTTTAGGAAAACATTTTAGCATTACCCAGGGAAGGCAGATGGGGGAGAAATAGGAACACGAGAGTCGGAAGGGAGCTAAATAAAGAGCACGAGCGACTCCTGAGGGCAACGCGCAGGCTCGCCATGGTACTCACTCAGGCTGCCCAGCTGTCGAATGACATTTGCCAGGGTGATGTTGGTCATGCATTCCAGCTCGCTTCGAACGCTAGGCAACGTCTGACGGCACAGGTGCCTTGGCTCAATGTTCCTCGTTACTAACGGCATGGTGGACCTGCTTCAGGCACTGTTCTGAAAGATGAAAAACAACCCAAAAAAGAAACAGGAAAGGATTACTCAACCGCAAATTCCAGGCACACCAGAGCCATGGTGTTCGTTTTTCCTGCTCTCAAATGGCTTTATTTATAAGCCTCCTTTCCCCCCCNCCTCCCCACCCTTATAGAACTGGTTCATCAGAAATAAAGATCCTGCTGTTCTGTGACTGGTGGTGACAGCAGAGCCCCGCCAGCTCAGGTACAGAGGCAGGGATGGAAAACTCCACATCTTCGCCCACACGCAAGGTGCTGCTGGCACTGCCGCAGCCGTCGCTCCCTTCATCCCCATCCGCCACCTCTCAGCAGGCTCCCTCCTCCCTCACAGCGTCTTGGGCAACTCTCACAAGCTCTTCTCAAACATTTTAAACTCGCCACCAATGGATTTGCTTAAACCGAGAGGATGAAGACGGGTAATGTTAAAAAAAAAAAAGCAAACCAGCTTCTTCCAGCACCACAAAGCTGGTGCCTCTCCCAGAGCAGCACAGCCAGGACTCTCCTGAAACAACAGGAAGGGCTTGCAGCTGACCAGGAAACTTTCTGGTGACTGTTCCTTATCCTGCAGGCTGCACACCTCTTCCCTTGGGAAATCCCCCAGGGCCCAGGTTTACACTGGACCATTGTTTTCCTGCTCCAGCAGTTGAACGTTGAGGGAGCTCTAATCAGGATGCGGCACTGAGAGCGCGCTCAGAAAGGAGGCAAGATTGATTGTACAACAGGCAGGACAAACTTCCAGTTCTTTAAAAAAAATAATAAAATAGGGGAAAAAAAAAAAGCCATAAATGTCCGGAAGTTATGCTTTGGACAGAAAACACTTTTATGTGCAGGTCAGTGCCTTGAACTAAGAAAAAAAAAATCTCCTTCGCTAAGGCTGAAGCGAAAAACGACTCCCTTGGATCGTCCACCTCCAAGAGAGAGGAGGAAACTTGGGTAAACAGAGCAAGGAGCACGACACACGCCTGAAATCTTTAAAACGAAGTGAAAGCAAATACATCCCAACTTCTTGATTAATTTAGAAGGGGAAAGAATCACTTTTCTAGGTCAGCTGAGGAAGAGCCCAAGAGAAGCAGCCAGCTCCCATGTGATAGGCATGCTGATCTGCTCGGGCTGGGTGTAAAAATAAAACAGGAAGCTAACAGCTTGGGGAACATGGCTTCCTGTCACCACCAGCAAAAACCCAAGAACCATAAAAAATCAGCTGTTTGCTCTTGACTTTGAGCCACCCTTTGATAGTCTCTGTGGCAGCTGGCAGCTTATCTTTGAGGTCCAGGAGTCCTTCCTGGATGCTTTTCTATCAGGGTGTTAAGAGGAAGAAGTGGGCATTATCCCTCCTAATTACCTCACAAGCCAGATTTTGAATTGCTAAATTTGACCCATTAAGGCAGAGGAGTTCAAGAGCGGCAGCTCCCGGCTATCTCCCAGACAAGCAGATGCAGGTTGCCATTTTGCGGCGGGATTTGGCGCGTTCGTCCCCAAAAACCGGGGAGCGAGACCTCAAAGGGTCCTTGAAGGGGGGGAGTGAGAGCTGCAGCCAAATAAATAAAAGCAGAGCCTCTCCAAGGGCTGGAGCTCCTGTTGTTCCTCACCACATCCAAGCATTGCAGCAGCCACTGGTAACTGCCGGGATATTTAAAGAACAGGGTGAACTAAGGCAGGACTCTGACCTTCGCTTCGAAACACCCCGTGTTTTATCGATTACAGCCCGAGCCCTACAATCTTTTGTCAGCTTTAGCTCTTTACGCCAGACAAACTTTCCCAGCTCCCCCCAGACTGCAGACTGCACCAACCAGCAGCTCTCATAAACAAGGCAGCATTTGCAGGCTGCCTGCATCCAGCTTCTCGCCCGTGCGTCCCCAGGGCTCGGCCAGGGAGCACACGCGGTGGGATCTGCAGAGCCAGGGTGGACACAGCCCATCCAGCAAACCCACCTGGAAACCTTCCAAGGAGCAGGACACAGAAGGCAAACAGCAAGGGGGATAAATAAGCCCGTGAGGGGGATGAGATGTGAGCGTGCATGGATAAAAAGAGACAAACCACCCCTGAAGAGGAGAGGTGTGCCAGGGTGGAGAGACGCAGAGAGCGCTGATCTCTGTGGGCATGGGGAGAGCAGGGCAGAAAAAGGAGCAGTGCCCCAAATGCCCACAAATAAACAAAACCTCAGAAGAGAAAGCCCAGGGCAGTGGTGGAGTCCCCATCCCTGGAGGGGTTTCAAAGCTGTGGAGATGTGGAGCTGAGGGACATGGTTTAGTGGTGCCCTGGCAGTGCTGGGTTAATGGTTGGACACAATGAGCTTCAAGGTCTCTTCCAACCAAAGTTATTCTATAATTGTATGTTTTCTATATACAGCTGCCCTGAAAGTGCTGGCCTTCAAAGCATGTTTCAAAACTAAAAGCAATGAGTAGTGGTGAAAGTTGCTTTATTTTTTTTGTTGAGAACACCAACAATGGCAGAGCACACGTGCAGTACGACTTTGCACCAGTGCAAGACAGCAGAGATAAGGGCTAAGAAAAACACTCCCTTTATAGCCTGGCTCGTCCTGCCAGCCACCCCCACCCTCCCAGCACAGCCTGCTACACTCCACTGCAGAAGAAGAGTTTCACCCTCGTGATTGCTCCAACAGCCCTCCTCGTCCTCACAGAGAGTACAGCAGCACTTCTCCTTCCCAAGGCAACAGGGACAGCCCCGCTGCTGCTCCTAGAACCAGCCAGGACCCAGCAATAAAAGATTAACCCCCCTGGAACGCTGGAGAAGAGCAAGGCAGGGAGGGCAGGACAGGCTGTGACACCCACCCTTCTGCTCTGCCAGTGGCCTCGGGGATAAGAGGCGGTTTAAAGCCAAATTTCCTCTCCTCTGAGTGGAAGGACAAGGAGCTTCAAGGTTTCAGATGTTTTTGTAGGGTGGAGACAGTGATAGGAAACCTGGGACCTACAACCAGTGCTTGGTGCCAACTTTGGCAAAAAGGGCAGTTGAGGTCCCCACTTGGCTGTTAGACCTCAACTGTCTCCATGAGTCTTTGGAGGGTAGGCACAGAGATAACAGCTAATGGGCTCCTGTAAAACCTTCATGCCTCATGAGTAGGTGGGACAAAGATTAATAGTCTGGATTGGAAAACAAGCAGCAGATTTCGAAAGCAGCAGCCAGGAGGGGCTGAAAATCGAGCGTGGGGAAGGGACAAGGTGTGAGAGCAGAGGGAGAAGGAGGAAGCAAAGCGCAGCACAAGGCACAGGGCTGGGGGCAGGGAAGAGAGACACAGAATGAAACAAGGTAGGGACAGATCTAAAAAACCTTTCCAGAAGGCTCTTGCTTTTCCTCTTTAAGAGAGTCATTAAGAAGCAGATTGACAGCAGGCTACCAGCAAGGGCCGTCCAGAACCACTTTACTTGTGGTGGCCAGGGCATGACAGCACAGCAGTTTTCCACCCCAGCCAGACTGGTCATCAGGCATTAGTCATTGTCACGTAACTACCATAGACCATACATTAGGACTAAACCCTACCATTCAGAAGCCAGTTAAGTGAATCATGAGGCCAAAAAAGCCTTATCTCCCAGGCAAGGATAAGTGCTTCCACTTGCTTATTAATGTTGAAGATGAGATTTGTTTCCATAGTAGAGTTTGGGGGGTATATGTTGGTTTTCAGAGTCACAGAATCATTTTGGTTGGAAGAGACCTTTAAGCTCATGGAGTCCAACTGTCCCCCCATCCCTGCCAGGGCACCACTAACNCAAACCCAAGATTTGAGGTGAATATTCAAGAAGCTGCATGAACAGCACATCACAGGCACAGAAGACCTGCCCCAATCCTGCTGTAACGGGAGAGATCAAATATGTTAAAATTAAAAGGCAACTGCCTCTAAGAAACAGCAAACTGTCTGCAACAGATTTCTAATGAATATGGAAAAAAATAAAAGCATCCAAGTGAAGCCCAGTACTCGCTACGTGAGACATGAAGTGATCTTTGCTGGTTGCAGAGCCCTGCTGGCCAGGAGAGCCCTAAATCGACGCTGAAGCCGCTCGCCTGCCAAACCCACCAGTACTGCTGCATCCATCCAGGTAGAAACCACTCATCCTCCCAACGCCACGCTTCACACCTTCTTCAAAACAAGAAGTCAGGGCTTTTGTTATGGTAACACATGATTTTTTTCCTCTCCCAGTTGAACGGTGAACCTTCCTACCTGCTCCCAGCAAGCATCCCCTCCCAAGTCTCCAAGTCACGGCTTGACTCAAGGAAGGCTCCGAGCCTTGTTATGACTGTGGTGACTAAAAGCCAAACCATCCGAGGAGCCCAGCTCTGCCCTGCAGCTCTTTTCCCTTCGCCTCCCCGCAGCCCTTTGCTGCCCCACCTCCAGCTGGGCATTGCCAGAATTCCTCATAATTTCCCCTCTCCCAAAATGCTTACGCAGGCGCTGCCGAGCCCTGGCCCGCTCCGCGGCCCCGCGCCGGCCCAGGAAAACTTTGCTGAGCATGACAAAAGCCCTGGAAGCTGAGCTCACCGCTCCTACATTCCGATCCATCTTCCAGCCACAACTGGCATCTCTTTTCCAGGGTTCACCGGGATTTGCTGGGTGTCACCCTGCTCACTGCACACGTGGTGGTCTCCAGTGCCTTGTATTTCTCCCAGGAAGAAGGATCCATGTGTTGGACTTCTTTATGTGGCTACTGACTGGACACCCTGCTCCCTCCACAAGCTCTCACCTTGAATGTCTTGCTATGATTTTTTAAGTGGATTACAACTTTGGCAATTATTTCACAGAATGGTTTGGGTTGGACGGGACCTTAAAGATCACCTCGTTCCAACCCCCCTGCCATGGGCAGGGACACCTCCCACTAGACCAGGTTGCTCAAGGCCCCATCCATCCTGGTCTTGAACACCTCCAGGGATGGAGCATCCACAGCTTCCCTGGGCAACCTGTGCCAGTGTCTCACCACCCTCAGAGTGAGGAACTTCTTCCTAATTTCTAATCTAAATCTTCCCTCTTCCAGTTTAAAGGCATTACCCCTTGTCCTATCACCACAAGCCCTTGTAAAAAGCCCCTCCCCAGCTTTCTTGTAGCCCCCTTCAGATACTGGAAGGCCACAATAAGGTCTCCCTGGAGCCTTCTCTTCTCCGGGCTGAACAAGCCCAACTCTCCCAGCCTGGCCTCCCAGCAGAGAGGTTCTAAGCTTCAGACCACCTTCATGGCCTCCTCCAGCATACAGTATTTCTGTAAATACTCTTGGGGCACAGGCCAGTAAAGGAGGGAAAAAATAAGTGTAACTTGCAATTTTTGGCTTTCTGAATCCAGCAACTTCGAGTGAAGTACGAGGTACATTCAAGACCAGAGTGCTGCTCTTGGATTTGTTATCAGCAAGTCATTGACCGCTCTCCCGATGAGCTCTGCTCTAGCAGATCACTCAGGAATCCCAGGCCTGGATTAGCATCAAGTACAATTGGCTTGTCTCAAACAAGACCTGCCAGTCTCTAAACCCCCTGCACAAAGCTGAGTCTTATCGACTATTTTTAATAAACAGGGCTGGCATGGCAAAACTGGACAATTGCTATGGACAATAAAGGGGACAGACTTTGATTCCAAGTATCGAGGAGCAATACAGGGGGTGTTTTAGGATGGAGTATTTGCTTTCTAACAGGAGTTTTGTCAACCAAAACCAGCAACTCGGAGTAAATCCTCCTTACCAAGCACTTTGGAGCTGAGCAGAGAACAGAACAGCAAGAGAGGAACCAGCCTGGGTGTTTGTGTGTGCAGAAGACAGAGAACAGAGTCACTGTGGCCATGCCATGGAGAAGACCAGGCTGCAAGGTGAGCCCCGCATATACAACGCACACAAAGAGCTGTAAATAACATCCCAGTTGGAGGGGGAGAGCTGGCAAGGTTCTGCTCACTGGTATGTGCCCAGTTAGCATAGCGTTACTGGGAGTCACCTGGGTAATTCCCCACTCGATGTGACACACAACCTCTTAGATCAGGGACCATCTGCAAATAAATCTGGACCCCAGCAGTGAGATCATCTGTCATAGTGTCTGGTGCAGCACAAAGCACCTAAGCAGGACAGAGGAGAGGTTTTGGGGAAGGGGGAGGGAAATGAGGTTGATTTTTCAAGTACATTGGGGTGCCCAATCGCCCTGCCCTCAGCAGGGCTTACAAAATCCTCTGCCTGGACACAAACAAGCAGCATAGTCAAGGAGACCAAGCCTTCAGCTAAGGGCCTTGGAGAGCAGCCTTTCGGAGTACCCATCGGGGGATTAGCCACACCAGCAGGTTTGGGAATGAGGGAGAAAGGAGATAATCAGATCTGAAATTCCCATCAGTATGAAATGAGACTTAACTCAGTAGCTTGCCAACGCAGACTGACTGTTCTTTCTAATGTCTGTGACAACTCTGCTTCAAATTTCAAGCTTCTCTCAGCAGTAACTACTCCCCCATGTAGCTGTAATGGCCAGAAAGAGACTGGCTTTTATGTAACCCCAAAAGACTAGCAGAAAGGGAAGCAGCAGCCACACACACACACAGAGAACTGGGGAGGAAAAAAAAACCAAAAAAAAAAACCCTCAGCAGAAGGTTCTGCTGAGTGCTCAGGGCTATATCCAAGCTCACAATGCAGCCACAGAGAAGTGGGATGCAGCAATCAGAAATGCTCCAGTTCCACGCTCGCAGAGAGACCCAGCAATCAGTGCTGCATCCGAGCAATCGGGAGGGAAATTATAGAGCAAACCGCCATGTGATGCCCCAAACTGCTCCAGCCCGCCAGCTGTAACAAGTATTCATTCCCAAAAAGCGCGTCACGGGCTCATCTGTCATGAAGAGCCCAGCCTGCCAGCAGCTGAAGGGGAGTCAGCAGCGAAGGGCAGCTGCAGGGCTGATTCCTCTCACACTGGGCTATTCTCCCCCAAAATTCTCAGGGGAGATGATGCAGGGGTACAAACCCACGGGGTGCTGGGCAAGCATCACCCACCAGCTCCCACCAGCCGCTAGGACAGCAAGCGCAGGGCTGCGCTGTCACCCAGCGCCGCACAGAAGCTTTCCTGAAGCAGGAGCTCGGGGTCTGGTACCAACAACCCCTCCAGGTGTTAACAACCCACTTCAGCCCCCAGCTCAGGACCTTCGGTGGCGTTTGGAAGCAGTGTTTCAGCAAGAAGTGTGGGGCAGGAGCAGTGCTGTGCCTTTCACAGCCACCTCCCGACACGAGGGAGCGTTGTCCCCGCTCTCACTACAGCGCCACAGAGTCCTTGAGACAACCACCAACCAGCCCTGCTCAGCTCCCAGAGAAAAAAAAATACCCTTTTTCTTTTTCCCCCCTCCACTCTTGTTTTTTTCTCCCCCCTTTCTTCAGTCTGCTGGCTCTGAAAAATGCAAAAGAGGCTCAGAAAGCCATTTTCGGTGTGTGTTTTTTTTGTCTGGCTCATGCATTATCATCATCATTTACTGCCCTCGAGGGGATTGCACAGGTGTGACTGAGAATTTGGCTCTTCCTTTCAAACTTTTGTTATCGGCTTTTGCCAAAGATGATCTTGCTGGATTAAATGCCAGGCTGCTCTCCTGGAGAGGGACGGGCTCAGAGCTGCTGGCAGGAATCGAGCTGGGGGTGGAAGGATGGGGGAGTCATAACGGGGAACATACAGATCCTCCAGCTTCTCCTGGAGTGCAAATACTGCCAGCAGCTTGACCTAGACTTTGGGGGTTTTTTTTATTCCTAAAGCCCACACCATTGCCCTAATTAATGTTTCCATTCATTTAGCTGCAAAACAAGTTAAACAAAGAGGGTCACCTGGTGTTCCTATCAATGCCTGACTAGGATACAGGCAGAACAAACGCATTTAAATAAAACTCTAGAAGAGATGTGACAAGAGAAAGGCAGTTTAGCTCAATTAAAGAGAGCTGTCGCAGGGATCTGATTCTCAGAATACAGAACTATTGATTAAACCAGGAATTAAAGCTCCGAAACAGAAAGGTTTCAAGGTCTTTGCCGTGAGGATATACATCAGGAGAGAGGCAGGGCTCCTTCAGCGCCAGAACAGCTCTGGCTTTGTTGCTTCCTAGGAAACAGGAGCAGCAAAGGGAGCAGAATCTGTTAAACCCATGGATAATTTTGGCACGGATACAAGGTCAGCCACAATACAGAGCAGTAAAGCTTCAATCAACAGGTAGCTTTGGTGTGCTCAGGTGCAGAATCATAGAATCGCTTTGGTCGGAAGAGACCTTAAAGATCAAGTCCACCCGTTAACCCAGCACTGCCAGGGCACCACTAAACCATCAGCAGGAGGTCTCCAACAGCACCGGGTCTGAGCCCAAACCACCGTCCAAAGTCAATGAGACTATTCAAGGACCCAGTCTCAACCCATCCCAGGGGAGGAGTCCCCTGAGCAGTCCCAACCCCTGGGGTTAGGAGTCACAGCAACCCAAGAGAGATAGGTCTACTAGGATGGAATTGCCACCCTTCCCAAAAAGTCAGTCCCTTAGAGGTCAAGGTTGAGGAGCCCTCATTGGCAATGTCACCCATTTGTTTCTGTCCCAATCCAAGCAAAATGAGCTCTGGATAAAATCACAAGATTTCACTTGCATAGAATCATGGAATCACAGAATGGTTCGTGTGGGAAGAGACCTTTGAAGGTCATCTCATGTAACTCCCCTGCAGGGAGCAGGGACATCTGCAACTAGAGCAGGTTGCTCAGAGCCCCAAACAACCTCCCCTGCAATGGTGCCAGGGATGGGGCAGCCACCATCTCTCTGGGCAACCTGGCACAGGCTCTCACCACCCTCAGCATAAAAAATTTCTTCCTTCTCTCTACTCTAAATCTCCCTCTTTTAGTTTAAAACCATCTCCCCTTGTTCTGTCCTAAAAGGACCTGCTCAAAAGTCTGTCCCCATCTTTCTGCAGGCCCTTTGAAGTCCTGAAAGGCCCCCAGAAGGTCTCCCTGGAGCCTTCTCTTCTCCAGGCTGAACAAGCCCAACTCTCTCAGCCTGGCCTCCCAGCAGAGGGTTCCAGCCCTCCCAGCACTACTGGGGCCTCTTCTGGCCCCGCTCCACCAGCTCCATGTCTCTGCTGTGCTGAGGACTCCAGAGCTGCCCCAGCACTGCAGGGGGGTCTCCCCGGAGTGGAGCAGAGGGGCACAATCCCCTCCCTGTCCTGCTGCCCATGCTGCTGGGGATGCCAAGACTCCAAATCTGTAACAGCACTGAACTATCTTCCAAAGATCTCAACTAGAAGAAATGCCCTGTGGGTAGCAACTCAGGCAGCACCATTCCCACCACCTCCATCCAGAGGTACCACAGGTACCAGAGCCTGATGCCGCAACCACAGGGACACCTGCACAGACCCCACAGCCCAGCTCCTGCCAACAGTGCTGCTGAAGCAACTCCCCTGGAATGGCTCATTCCCGGGCTGAATCGCTGCTAACGAGGAGAGCAGCTTCTCCTCCTCTTCCTCCTCCAGCGAGGGGAAAAGCTGGTGCCTGTGAGCACCAACAAAGCACCAAGCGCAGCTCTCACAATACCCCAGCACATTTTCATTCCACGGCAGCGCTCAGTAATTAATACTGGAAGAGAGGGTGTGGTTTTCTTTCTAAATGACTTATTCCTCAAGCCGGACCGTATTTTAACCTTCCTTTTCAGCAGATAAACTTGGTCTCATTTGCAGCTAAGCTCAGCCTCCCCTCCTTTAACACACACTAAACTATTTTGATTAATGAAAGAGTGGGAACAAACCAGTTCCAAGTGTTTTCTATACAGCTCAACTGCTCTTTCAGTTTCAACTCACGCCTAGATAATTATATCACAGCTCCGAGTGCCCCCACCCTTCTGCTGCACTTGGGGAATACTGGAAAGATAAGTCTTTTCTTAATTATTAAATGTAAATAGCTCATTAAATATAATCCAATTACTTTAATTGTAAGAAAAAGGAAGTAATTACAATATGTACATGTATTCTTGCCTGAATAGTTTTAATATCTTAAATGAATCTTTGCAGCATTAATATTTTAAGTTAACCTTTGACACGAGGAAAAAAAAAAGACACTGACTCCCTGATATTTTCCAGAAGTGTTAGATCTGCTGGGATTTGTCACAAGAAAAAAAAAAAGGGAGAGAGAACAGCCTTGAGCATCTAAATTAAAATGGTTTATGAACAGTGTCTTAATAAAGTCAAAATAACACATTGTTTTTTTGTTGCGAGGGGAAAAAAAAAAAAAGCAGACAACAGAGATGCACACAATGTTACATGAAGCCCCTGAATGTGCTGTTTGGATCTCAGGAGCCCAGGGAGATGGGTGTTACCATGGGCTCAGGAGAACAGGCAGACTCCACCCCACCAGCACCAAAAGCCACCAGGCAGCTGGGGTTTTCCAGGCAGTTCTCCCTCCCCACGCCTACAGTTCATCCTGTCCAAGGGTGGGAAGAGGAACCAGGGCTAAGGGAGAGGGCCCCATGTCTGGGATGACCCAGTTCTTCCCTAGAGGTGCCTGGTGAGACGGCCCCCCAGAAACCCTGAATCTGGCTTTTGTGCATGCAAGGCAGGGGCACGACGGCGCGTGATCCCGGGCTGCCGTTTGGGATTCGCAGGCCAAGCTGCAGGAAGCTGTGAGGAGCAGTCTCCTGGTTTTGCTCAACAGCATGACAATCCTTGGACTCACTTTCTCCATCCGTGCAGCCAGCGGGACCGAGCAGCCTTCCAGGCAGGCTCCAGCAAGGCCCCACTGCTCCAGTCAGCCCCCCTGGGCTGACAGAGCAGGGTCAAGTTTCAGCTTGGATGTGGTGACAGATGCCTGCGTAATCTCCTTGGGACAGAAAAATAGTCTCTCGAAGCTGTAGTTGTTTCCATCTTGCATGTTCTGAGCCCAGCAGTGATCTCACCTCATGGAATCTACAGCGCAAGCTCCAGGCTCTGGACCATCCAAAACTATCTGAGTGTGTATGAAAGCCTCACTTTATTGAACCGATCTTTTAGGGAGCAGAGAGATTAGACCGTATTAGGGATGCTAAAGATGCAAGTCTTCTATCAAAGCTCACCACAAGGTCTATAATAAGCTGCTTTATGGAAACCTCTCATGTGAAGCCAGACCCTAGATGTAACCTCCTTGATACAATATTGAATCCTCAATAGCAACCAAAAGGCTATTTTGTCAAAGTTAATTACACGCGTTTTTAATTTCGCCTCCAAAAGGGAAGCGCCCGGTTATTTCCTGCTGCCCGAGACAGAAGGTAAAGGTTTTCCACAAGCTGTGTTTATAGCTCTGTGCTTTCCTCCAGCAAAGGCTCGGCTCAGCAGCTGCTGGTATTGAAAGAACAGGATCTGGGTGTGGGCACGGTTCTCTCTCGCCTGGTTTGGCGGTTGGGTTGGGGTTTTTTTTGTGCAGCTGCAAGGCCAGCCCCAGAAGAGCGTGTGCTTTTTCTTACGGCGCACAAAAGCAGGGTGCCTGAAAGGGAACTTGCTTCCGCTCTGGCAAGCACTCAACCAACTATTTGCTGGGCTAAGGGGTGGTCGGGGAACTTTCACCCCCATCCATTCAGCCGGGGCCGTTTTTCCCCCTCCCTCCCAATTAAATCCCATTTTTTGCACTCCATGCATGAACCGCGGCTCCACCAGTACAGCAGATATTGTGGCTGATAGCCTCTGCTGAATGCCACTTAAAGCCCTCCAGTGCGGGGCCGCCTGAAAGCAAAGCATCACTCATTCTTTGATCTGCAGAAAGGGACCTTTGGCTAGAGAGAGACTTGAAGGAAGAAGTAGGAAAAGGGCATCCAGGGAAAGAGGAAATGAGAAATTAAACCCACATTCAATCTTATTAGCGGTGATACAAGAGGTCAAGGGAGGACTCTGCAAAACTTCTCGGCAAGGGAAGGGTTTAGGCAGAACTGGCTCCTGTGGGATGGTGACACCAACCCCTTGGGCTAGGGCAGGAAAAAGCCAGCAGCTATTTGAAACAGCCTGACTGGGAGGGGAGATGGCTGCAGATGTCACCTCCAGGCCTTACAGGAGAGTATGTTTATAAGATGAGGATGGGAGGAATATTCCCCCTCCTCTTTTCCATCTGAAACATTTTCTCTCTCTCTCTCTCTAGGGATTTCAAGCTTCTTATAAGCAAAGCCTCTGTGAAGTACCACAAAGTGGCATTGCTCATCATTTCAGTAATGATAGTAAATAAGCTCCAGTATTTTGTTGATCCTTTTCCTTTTGCTTTACAAACAAAAGGTCAGAGTCATTAGCCCAGTTTTACGAGCGGGGAGAAATGGAGGCTGGGAAGAGGCAGGTTTGCTCTGTAACATCATTGGAAACGTCAGTGAACAAACAAGACATGAAATCTTAAGCCACAGGACGTCAGAATAGCCCTGCTGGGTCATCCAGCCTCCAGATAAACCAGTCCAATGGTGGCCAGATAGCAGCTGCATAAAGAAAAGAGCCTGACAACAAGGCAGGTTCTCCCTGCCATCCTCCTCCACGCTGCCACATCCTACCACGCCTTAGGACCACATGGAAACACTATTATTTAATTGCCATTTAATTGTCCTTTATGGATTTCACTTCCATAAACTGGTCCTATCAGTTTCTGAGCTCATCTAAAGAGTCAGCACCCACAAAATCCCCGAGGAGCTCGTCCCACATTTATCATATGCTGGGTGAAAAGACCTTTTATGCCCTCTGCTTTACAATTAGGAGATTTTAATCTTGAATCTCTGTGTGTCATTGCTTCATAAAAGAGTTGTTGCATATGAATGGTGATAGATTCATTGGAGCAGGCACCTTAAGAGGAGGAGGTTATCTGGCTGCATCAGACAACACCAGAGAAGCTCTCAACTCTTCTTGAGTGCTTCCAGTGGAAGCCAAAGTAATAAACTGATGGGTTAGGTTTGATTTATGACAGCAGTAAGAACAAATTACTTTTAGTGGACAGCTCTTTGTGCATTGTCTATCCCATTCTCATGGCTTCCAACAGCACCACAGGAGAATCATCAACACCTCCAGGACACCAGGTCACTAGCAAGCTCTGAGCAGCTCCTCTCAAGCACAGCCACAGCCTCCCAGGCAGGAATTTAAGCCCTCAAGAACAAACACTAACTGCTGCCACTTCACTGGCATCTCCCTTCTTCCTCTCTTGGCATCACAGCATCCTTTAAACCACCACTTCTCCTTGAAACAGGGCTGGGATCCTGCTCTGCAAGAGGAGACAGCACAGAAGGTGTGGACAGAATAGAGCAGGTCACCACTGCCTATTTGTGGGAGACCAGTTGAGATTGCTGGTCTTTTAATTTTCCTTCACCAAAGCCCCCGACAGCCGCACACTTGAGCTCTGCCAGAGCGCCACCACCTCTCCAGCAGCACTGTAATACCAGGGAGCTTTACTGTGATTTCCAGAATTAGGGAAGGATCTAGAGGAACTCCTTCCAGGCCCATTAGGGCAGTGAAGGAGAGCTGGGGATGGAGATGGTGATTAATGCTTCACGCTGCTTGCTCAGCAAAATCACCTGGAAATTCACGTTTCGGTTCTGCAGGGAGGGGACCTTCTCCCTGCTGCCTCCCGGGCAGGAAAACCCAAATCCTGCAGAACTTCAGGTGGAAAAATAAACCTTATATAAGGCAGAATCAGGCCTGAAAGCTGATAACTGCTGGTAGAAGCTCCAGTCAGTGAGCAGACCCCTCTCAGCGAGCCCAACCAGCAGCCTCCCCTCCTCAGAAAGAAAACAAGAAGCTCTTTTTCTTACACAGGGTTGCAAAAATACAAAGGAAGTAAATGTCACCAGGGTGGTTCTGTTCTGAGCAATCATTTGCTTATTACCCAGAAGCCATTTCCACATGCCTTTTTTTAAAGTCCCGTGTTTATAAATACCTAAAATATTTAAATAAATGTTAATCTGCGGTAACCAAGGGCCCGATCTCACAAATATTTATCCTTGCACAGTCAGAATAAATACTCAAACACACAATTTCTTACTACAGATCCCATTAGAAGCGAAAGCAAGGCTGAAAACAGAAACACCACAAGACAGGCTGGGAAAATAGTTGCATTTTGCTTGCTTTTTCTCAGTGAAAGTGTCAGGGTTTTGTTTGCCTCCTGTGCATTTGGCACAGTGTTAACTTTAGAAAGGACATAAAGGAGCAAGGCCAGTGCTAGGCCTGCTCTGGCTCACTTAACCCTCAGAAGTAGCTTTTCCCAGCACGTGGTTGTGCCAGGAGCTGGTGCCCCATTCTGTCTGGGGACAGCAGGAACTTTAGACTCAACCCCTGCAAACACAATCGCTCTTCAACCCTTTTCCTGCTCCCTGCCTGACCCGTGCAGCACCCACAGGAAGGTGTTTTCCCCAACTGAACAACCAAGGGCTAAATAATATCATCAAATCTACCAGAGACAAAACAGAACCCTTAAAATTATTGAAGATTTGAGTCCGGGAAGTCCCCAGAGAGAAACTATCTAGAAGGATTAAAGCTGAATCTCACACTTGTTGAAATCTCCCTTATTACAGCCTGCCAAAGAAAACTAACCTGATTTTGTGGAAACATTAATCCTAACAACCTTCTTTGTTCTTCTATCGCCACAAAAACAGAAAAAAACAAGACCAGGAGATGGTTTTGCTGCTGTAACTAGATGCACATGAGGCAATCGTTGCAGTTTTAACCCCTCCACCCACACTACACCATTATCTAAAGCTTTGTGAATGAAATCAACTTTTCCTAGACCAGCCCTGAAGAATGAGATATATTCAAAGCATGCGGAGAAACTGGGTTGGCAGATATCACAGAGCTTGTATTCTTGTTAATGAATCACTGCTCACAGATACCTCCTGAGCCAGAGCTTAAAAATACACCATTTCTGGTCGGTGTGTCACATTATTCAGAGGGAAACCAGTCTTATGCTCTGCTTAAAAGAACTCTACTCTTAACTCATTGCTTCAAACCCCAGTGGTGATATCTCTAAAGACACGAGGGCTGCAAGTTCCAGCCTCTACCTTTCTTCAGTCGTTTCACAACACATTTCAAATGGACTCAGACAAAATACAGCAGCCAAAAACACTGAGTATTTCCTTTTTTGTTCCCTGCAGCCTCCTCCTCACCCCTCAGCATAGTTTTGTAAAACCAGAGCCTGGAAGATTTGTTAGGAATGTAGACAGGACAGAAGCTGAAGTGAGGAACCAGGGGTGAGTCCATGGCTTGAGATCAGGCCAGGGCATCAAACTGCTGGTTTTTTTGTGGGACAGGGGTATGGGATCAGTGAAATGAAGCCAGGGTCTTGCTAATATCACTGTGAAGCAGCTGGGAAAGACCTGACCAGCAGCAGACAGCTTGGAAAGGCTTGATCTTCACAGCTCTGAGGAGAGTTTGAGGCTTAAGCCATCAAAAGGAGTTTTTTAAACTAAAAAAATACGGAATTTGGGGTATTTACTTTCTGAACTTGTTACCAGGCAGATAAAATATCACATTTCTTTTTAAAAACAGAGAAAAAAATGCAGTTTAGGGAAAAGTTTACATTCAGCTCACCTCTGGAATTTTACCCTCTCACCACCCACACTTAGAGTCCAGCAAGGCTTGACCTTGCCTCAAGCTGGGCCACACTGGGAGCTGGAAAAGCTGCTCCTCACCCCAACAGAATGAGGCTTTAACCCAGCAGAAATGGATGCTTTGGAAGGTAGAAGCCCTGGGTTAGATCCTCATCATCACCAACCCACCCAGAGCCAACACTGACAACTGTAGCTCAACCAAAGACAGGCATTAGGTGGGTCTTAAAGCTTGGTTGAGCTTCCACACTCAAACTTCATGTTTTTTAGCACAATCCTTTAAAACCAAACCAGAACTCAGAGGGCTGGAGTGCCCGGCTGCTCCACCCCACTTCCTGGATAGAGCTTGTCCTTGGCCATGAACACAAGTGGATTTTCAAAGTCACTCTCCCAATGTGCTGCCCATGTCCTCAGAGGGTAGACATGAGCTTTGGTTTGTTTTTAACCAAGTTCTGGATTAAACTCTCTATCAGTTTCTATGACAAAATCCACTCAAGGTCACTAAGGGGCGAAGCAGAATGAAAAGTGTTGCAACACGCATTTGAAATTCCTGCTGCATTCAGTAGCAGATTCTGCTGTTTAAAAGGGGTGGAAAAACGTAACTATTCCCTTTCCTCATGTGACCAAGCACACAGGCTTCGGGACTTCCCATAAAAGTAGCATTTTGCCTCATCTCTCTCACATCTCACTGGCTTCTCACATCTTGTACTTTCAACTTTTCCATCTCACAAGCTTTTGAGAAGGACACACAAGCTTGAAGGTTACACAGAACTCCATCAATTACAACCCTGGTCCAGCCAGCGTACTGAATAAACTTTTTTTTTTACCATTATTAATCTAATTTCATGTCCACCAACATTTGCAGTGCTGAAAGACTTAAGACTTGCAGCGTTTTCTAGTCTTATCAAACAGGACTATTGTGGCACTGCACATCATGTCAGTCCCACCAGTGCTCTGATCTACACAGAGATGCCCAATTTTGCTGTTGCTACAGCAAAAAGTGAAAGAGTAAGGACAAATGTGAAACTTTTGGCAGGGAAAAGAGAAAAATCCTACCATGGCAAGGTCCCTGAGGTCAAATAAGAGCTATCAGGGAGGAGCTGCTCCTACCTTTCTCCAAAGGACATAGACTATTTGTATGCCAAAGTAGTAACTCCCAACACAAACCTAAATGCTGGTGAGGTACAACCCCAAGGACATTCCCTAACAACTTCTTCTCTAGAAGAAATATGGTCTGAGGTCACCAGCAGGTCAGTTTACTTGACCAAACCCAACTCTATGCCGTTACACCCTTCAAAGCCTCCTTCCAGAGAGTGCCTAGGGATTTAATATTGGGGAAAACATTTTCCAAAGCACCTTAGAGCACCCACATTGTCTCATCCCCAGTAGTTTTACATTTTGTGTGCCCATATACGCACAGGGAGCTTACACACATCCTTAAAGCACAGCCAGACACACTGAAGGGTGCACCCACTTGTGTGGCAGGAAGAGAGCCAGGAGGGAGAAGTTGCTTTCAGATGAGTGCAATCACCAGAACTTGCACCAGCACGGGCAGGCAGCTCACACCCAGACAGACTTTGTACACAGCCACACACACGTTTGCACAAGCACTGATGTCAAACCCAGCCTGGAAAAAGAGGGAACCCCCCTCCTCCTCTCCCACAGAGTGGACCCCGCAGCACCTCACCTTCTCCCCAGCTTCCCCAAGCCATTCCCCGCTAAGCTAGACCTCTGTAACAGCCTCAGGACAGCGGACACCGGCCAGGCCTGGGGAGAGCCCAGCAGCCTGGCCCAGGGCTCTGCCCACCCCCACTACACCCCAGCCCCTCCTGCCAGCCCGGCCCAGGGCTCTGAATGCAACCCCTGGGAGGGGCTGGGTAAGTGTCAGCCCAGGGATGGGGTCAATTCCTCCTCCCCGTCCCCAGGCCGGGGCCAGGCCCGCTCCAACACCCCCGGCCCGGGGGCACCAGGGCCCACACCGCCGGGGACTCACTATGTGGCAGGAAACAGTGCCCGGCTCAGCCTCGCAGCTCACTATTTGGCAAGGGCCTAGCGGCCCACCCCAGCGTCTCCGCCTCTCTCCCCCGGGCAGAGGCGGCCTGGGAGGCCCGGGGAGTCTCCGCTTGCCCCTCTCGTACTCACCCCTCTCGGCGGCTGTGCCCTCCGGGCCCCTCAGCTCGTTACCACCAGGGCGGGCCAGCCCGGCCGTCCGCCATTCCACAGCTCCCCCTCCCTGCCCTGACTGAGCCTCGCCCCGCCTCCTCCCGGCCGCCGGTCCGCCGCGCCATTGGCTGGCCGGTCAGAGACACCGCCACTCTATTGGCTGCGTCTGGCTGTCTATCAAAGCCGCGCTACGCCATTTGCGTACGGAACTGGCGCAGCAGAAGAACCCCACCCAAGCCGGCCGCGCAAAGAGAGTAAACAGGGAGGAACGTACCATTAGGGAAGAGACTCGAGGGGGGAGCCAGGTGGCTTGGGAACAAATTCTAGGGATAGGAGGCAGAATCGCGACACCACACACAGTCACCACATTCTTCAAATATCCAACTGAATCCTCGAGGGCCAGAGATTGCTATTTTTCTATATGTGTTTGGAGGAAAGAAGTCTCAGGCCCTTCCGTCCCTCCCTCCGAGGAGCTTCCCTTTGGTGTTGCCTTTCGCCTCTATGGTCTCACGCCCTGCGAGGAAAGTTCCACCTGGGGGAGCGGGGGTGTCACTGAAGGGCGGNATGGAGCGATGGGGGGCTTTGGGGAGAGATGGAGGGTGGTAGTGGGGCAGGTGACAGGGACGGTGCTGGGCTGGGAGCAGGATTGGAGCCTGTTCTCTGGCCGCAAATCCAGAGGGCCCCCACCCACCTCCAGCCCTCGAAACAGGGCAGGGGGTCCCCAGCCCCTCCATCCACCTCCAGCCTCTGAATGAGGGCAGTGGGTCCCCAGACCCCCCCTCCAGCCCTCGAACCAGAGCAGGGGGTCCCCGGCACGGGGGTGCACGTTGCTGGGGGGCACAATGGCAGCCAGCCACTCTCCTTGCTGGCCAGGCAGAGGCGATGGCTGCTGGAAGCAGCCCAGTAATGCTGATTTTGGCTCCCGCCTGAGTTTCTCCCCACGGCCTGGCAAGGCAGGGAGTGAAGTCATGGCTTAAACAAGCCCAGTTTAAGGAACAGGGCTGGCAGTGAGTGTAAAGGGGGACATAGGGATGGGACCCCCTGAGTGGACGCAGCCGTGACCTCAGCAGCATCCTCCAGCTCAGAGCTGGGGCGATGCTAACGGCCCCCCCAGAAACTGCAGGAGCAAAGGCTTGATCAGGAATTACCAGCACGCAGCACGCCGTGTTTCTGCCTCTGCACCTGGATATTAAATCTTTCCTCCCCTGCCTCATTATCCACATTAAGCGCTGGGTTCGTTTGTACCTACAGAAGGGGGAAGAGGGATTGGGAGGGGCAGGACGAAGGGCACCGGGTGTGGACACCCATCGATTTGGTGCTCAAAGTGCTCATGCTTCAAACCCAACCACAGGGTGTAAATCACCGGCGCGCCCGACGGGAAGCAAATATTTCCCCATGGGAAGCAAACAAACCCATGTCAGCGCTGCCGGGAGCCGTGGTGGCAGCCAAGGAGGGCACCCCAGCCATGGGCACCGCCAACGGGCATCACCGGCAGCTCCAGCTGGAGAGCCCGGGGGTAGCTCTGGTGTGTGCCTTGCCTGGAGCTCCTGCCTGCCATGCCCCAGGGCACAGCCTTTGCCCACTCCTGGGGTCTCTCCTCCATCTCCTTTGGCTCCTGTGGGCATGATGGGCACATGCACAACTTGCCAACAACCATTTCTTGCCCATTTTGCATCACTCCCCACCATGCTTGGCCATCTTGGGTGCGATGCCCAGCACCCTCTGCCCCCGCTGTGCTGCCCCAGCACCCTCCTTTTCCCCCTCTGTGGGTGCCAGGCAAGGGCTGAGGTGCTGCTGGAGGCCGCTCAGCTCCAGGTTTTCCAGGCTGCCAGCGAGCCGTTCCCTTGAAGAAGATCTGCTTCTATCTCAAGGTGTCACAGCCTCAAGGGAACCACCTAATCTGTATCTGCACTGCAACCTTTATCTCTCCCTGGCTGTGTGAGAGGCTCTGTTTATAGCTGCCAAATAATACCTGCTAAATTGCAGGATCCAACCCCCTCCCCTCTCCGCGGTACCCCCTGACACTTGTTTCTCGGCAAGAGGGATGCTCTCGCCTGCCAGGTGCCTCCCTGCATTTTCCTGCAGGTAAATGATGCTCTGGGGGCACAGGGAAGGGCAGCTGAGCTGCTCCTGCCTCCCACCTGCCCTCCAGCCACATCCAAGCCCCTGACAACCCCAGACAGACCCTGGCACAAATTGCTGTCCCCTCCGGCTTCATCCCAAGCCCCTTTCCTTCAGCCTGGGCTTTGCTTCTGCTGAAAACAAGGTGGGATCCAGCAGGTCCAGCCTCATCTGTGTGACCCAGGGATGGAGGAGCAGACATCATCCACAGCAGGGAGGAGATGGCAGCTTATCACAGTCCCTGTGCCACCCCAGCCTGGCAGCAAGGCCAAGGCCATGGCCTCCCTGGGGACAGTGACCAAGCAGCTCTCTGGAGTCACCCAGCCCGTGCTGGGGAGAATTGGATGCCCCTTCCCCAGCCAACTGCCCCTGTCCTGGCCCCACCATCCCAACCCCCCAACATCTCACAAAATGGCTGAGGAGCTCCTGCAGCATGGCACAGGGACAGAGCAGCTCCAGCTGCATCCCTGCGGGAAAGCAGTGGGACTGTTGGCACTGGAGCTGCAAGGATGCTCTGGAAACGTGCACCCAACAGTGTGCCCTGAGCTGCTTCTGCATCCCTGATTCCCATGGACCATGACGCCCTGGCATCCATCTGGGTGCAGCCGTGAGCTGGGGTGCCAGGGTACATGGAGTGTGTGGGATGCCCAGGGTGTATGGGGCAGCCCCAGGGGTGCGTGAGGTACCCAGGGTGGTGGGTGCATGCAGGATGCAATGGAGCACATGGTTCCCTGGGATGCAGAGGACACATGGGGTACCCAGGACACGTGGGATACACAGGATACCTGGGGTGCAGTGGGGCACGGGGGATGGATGGGACGTGCAGGGTGCCTGGAATACACATGGAGTACCCAGGACACATGGGAGGCACAGGACACATGGGGTACCCTGGGGCATGTGAGATGCACAGGATACCAGGGATGCAGTGGGGCACATGAGATGGATGAAGTGCCCAGGGTTCCCAGGATGCAGTGGGGCACATGAGATAGATGGGGTACCCAGGGCACATGGGATGCACAGGATAGCTGGGATGCAATGGGGCACATGGGGTGGATGTGGTACCCAGGATGCAGAGGGCACATGAAGCACTCAGGGTGCGTGGGATGCCCAGGATACCCAGGATGCAGTGGGGCACATGGGATAGATGGGGTACCCAGGGCACATGGGATGCCCAGGATGCAATGGGGCACATGGGATAGATGGGGTACCCAGGGCACATGGGATGCCCAGGATGCAATGGGGCACATGGGATAGATGTGGTACCCAGGCTGCATGGGATGCCCGGGATGCAGTGGAGGCACTTGGGCTGGATGGGATGCCCAGGATCCTGGGATGCCCCCACCGAAGCCACTGCCCGAGGTGTGTGGGGTGCCCGGGGTGCCCAAGCCAGCGTGGCGACGGGCAGTTGCTGCGCCGCTGACATTTACTAATCAGCTCTAACCTCAGCTGCACACCCGCTCCGTCTCGCTTGCTGTCTTGTCTCCATGGAGACTCCGCAACCTTTGCTCACTCGTTAATGGTATCTCAGCAAACGAAACTCCAACGCCACCCAGCCTTCCCCTCCCGGCCCCGGGAGAAATCCTCGCCTCTCACCTCCATCCCCGTCCCCTCCCGCCGCTGGGGATAAAAGGGACGAGTCCTTGTTAACGAAGGACCCAGCCACGCTGGGCCGAGCCGGGGGCAAGTTCTGACGCCGGGCGCGGGGAGGAGGGAGAGCTGCCATCCTCCCAGCCGCCAAAAAAACAAGGCCGGGGGATTTTATTGCTGCGGTGGCAAGGACGGGCTCTGGCCACGCAGGATGCCGGCCAGCAGCCCCTTTCTGCCTGGTTTATCGAGCCACAGGCTCAGCACAAGCCGTTGTGCCCAGCGCCGCGTGTGCCCCCAGCCCGAGCCCACCCTTAGCTGGCGGGCGGCACCCACCGAAGCCACTGGCACCCACCGAAGCCACCAGCACCCACCGAAGCCACCAGCACCCACAAAAATCATGTGAAGAGCAGCAGGGCTGCCGGGAGCATGCTCCGTCCCCGGTGTCCTGCTCTTGCTGATTCTGTTTTCAAATTAACATGGGAAAGATGCCCATTACCTGCTTCCAGATAATGACTATGATTAGGCAGAGCTCTGCTGCCAGCCGAGATCTGAAGGATTTCTGTGCACTCCAGCAGCGCTTGCCGGTGCAAAAACAAGAGCAATAAAGTGTAAATAAAAGACTAAAGAAAATAGCACGGGCCATCAGCAGAAAGGGTGCGTGGAAGGAGCTCTAATGACGGGCTTTCTGAGGGGTGGTGGAGGCTTCAGCCTCGCTCCAGGCGAGGCAAAATTGGAGAGGGGCTGCCCCACGCCTGCACCCCACGTTTTAACCCGGCTCGGCCTCCGCTTACTGGAAACTGGGGGTTTTGAGAGAAAAAATTCGAGATGTGCACTTGTAAGCTGCGGGGTAATGAGTGCGGCTGTGCCTGGGGGACTCCCGGCCCTGCAGACAGAGCTGGGGGTTAAGGAAGGGATAGGGGGGAATAATCTAGTCTCCTGAGATGGCTGCACCCAGTGTGGTCCCACATTGCCCCATGGCATGACTGACCTACCCTGGCACCTGTGGAGCAGGGAGGAGGTGGCCCCTCTGTGCCCAGTGTCCTGGGGCATCCCCATCCCCATCCTGTGGGAGCCCAACAAGCAGGGGATGTCCACAGCCCCTTGGGATGGGCCGAGAGCAGCACAGGACCTGCCATGCCCACGGGCACCCCTGTGCAGAGGGGCACAGATGGGGCACAGATGGGGCACATGACCCCGCAGAGAGGGGGGAACCCCAAAACTTTGCTGTTCATGGGGACCTGGCTCAACTGGACCCTCCTCATCCTCCTACTGTAGGGATGGGGCTGACTTGAAGGGTCTCCTTTGTGTCCTCACAGGCCAGCACACCCTGAAGCACCCTGGCTCAGCCCAGCCTCCATCCCCTGCACCCCTGGGGATGCCCCATGGCACGTCACCCGATGGCACATCACCCTGTGACATGTCACCCCATGCATCCTCTTCCCCAGCAGCCCCAGCTGGGGTGGCCCCCCCCGGATCCGGAGCCAGGCAGGGCTGAGCTGGCAGCACCATCACTCACCACCCGCCACCAGCCACAGCAGGAGGAGGGTGAAGGCGGCAGACATGGGGGAGGAAGGGCAGCCAGCACGTCCCAGCTCTCAGGTGGGGAGAGATTCACTCAGCAGGAGCCCCAGGGCTGCCCAGGCACTGGTCTTGGCTCCTCACCCTGCGGCTCAGAGCTGGGAGCTGGTTACTTGGAAGGGTGGAGGAACCACAGCCAAGTTCATCCCTATCCTCTGGGATGCTGGGATGTCACTGAGGGCACTTGTCCCAGTGCCAGGGGAGGCACAACCCCCCTGCCTGTGCTCCTGCTGCCGCCGAACCTGCCAAGATCCCCCTGGCATGGCTGGAGGAGATGGAAAACCACAGCCATGAGCTCACCCTGCCCGGCAGCCTTCGAGGCTGCTCCCACCATCCCTGGGGCAGAGCATCGCTCCAGGCTTGCCCTGCCCCAACCCATGGAGCTGGTCCCCTCAGGGCTGGGTACCCACCACACCTGGCCGAGGGTGCCAGTCCCCAACGCTGCCGGGGGAGGCTGGAAGAGGAGCCAACATTTCCTCTGCCAACCCCTCCAGGCAGCAACCGTCTCCTCCACAATCAGGTCCCACATGTGGCTCGCAGGCGAGGCAGCTCCCCAGGGACCCAGCGGCCTCATGTCACCTCCCTGGGCTCCTGCTGAGCATGGGATGGGCACAGGGCAGCCCCACATGGGATGGGCACAGGACCCTCACCCTGGGTGGGGGCACCCACTGCCCTGGCACCCGCAGGAGCCGTCCCAGCCCAGCCGGGCGAAGGCAGGGAGCTAATCTCTGCTCCGATTAGGCAGAGTTCCCAGCAATGGAGGTTTCTTCTTCTTTTTTTTTTTTGCCTCCCCCCCTCAGTGATAACAAATAATAATATAATCCCCTTAATCCCTCCCCGAGGAGCTGCCGTGCACACCCGGCCGGGAAGCACCGCGCTTCTGCCGCCGCTGATAACTGGCACCGCCGGGGCCCCCGCAACAACAACCACCTCTGCTCATGCTCTGCCCCCCAAAACCCCATGTGCTGCCCCTTGGCTCCCCCCCCTCACCCCTCCCGGCNAGATCCCACAAACCCAGCCCGACTGTCAGCCTGGAGCCAGCATCGCTCCCGGCTCCTTCCCGCAGGGCAAGGACACCGTAACCCCACAGAGCCCCCAGATGCAGTTGGGGGGGGACCAGCTGCCTACTACTTGGGGGGTCCCATCCAGGACCCCCTGGGACCTCTGCACCCACAGGCTCCTGCTCCCTTTGCAGCAGGGACATGGTGAAGACTGTGGAGGTTGAGCCCTGTGGGTGCTTTTATCTCACACCTTTCTGGTCCCAGGGGGTCCCCTGGGTGCCCCCACCCCAGGAGGGTCCGGACCCCCCCCC
>VYZX01004064.1:126989-141398 GCA_013401335.1 Brachypteracias leptosomus
CCCTGCCCGCCTCCAGAACGGGGGCACCCATTGGCACCGGGAATCCCACTGAGAAACCCCCTGGGGCACCCACCCACCTCAGGGACCCACCACCCTGTGATGTCACCAGTTCACGGGTTGGGGGCAGGGTGAGAGGTGTGGGGTGCTGGGGCACAGGGTGCTGGCAAGGGGGGGTGCTGGGTGCCCACAGGCAGCCCTGACCCGTCCTCTGGTTGTCACCCTGCTCCTGCCACGGTTCAATCCGGCCCTGTCACCATGTCCCTGCCTTCTCTGCTGTGCTTGTAATTAGGAGACGGAGCAGATGGCGCCTGGGTTTCATCTTAGGTAACGGGTCCAGCCAAGCTGCTCGCCCGCCGGTTCCCTTCACCAAGGTGTTGGTTGCCAGGGTGGAGGTTTTTTTGGGGTTCCCCCTCTCCAAGCAGGGAGCTGGTGGGGGAACACGTCCCCCCAACGCGGTGCTGGGATGTGGTGCTGCTGTGGGAGGAGATGGAGATGCTGGGAACAGCTTGGGGCAAACACCTGGGAGATGTGGCCCCAAGGGACAGCTGGGGCTGGGAGGACCCTCCCATGGCACCCTGGGGTGCCAGGTCCCTGGGGCAGGCTCAGACTCCCGCCCTGGCACTGGGGAGGGGGCTCTGTGGGTCTTGGTGCCCCCCCAAGCTCCCAGCACTGCAGCAAGGCAGGGTGGGAAACTCATCACCAAAACAGCTCCGAAATCCCAGCTGGCACTGGGAGCGGGGACCCTGGGGACACTGATGCCCCCACGGTGCTGGGGATGACGCTGAGCTGGGTGACACAGCCCTTCTCTTGGGCCTGGTCCCATGTGTGCTGCTCCCCAGCTTGCCTGGTGGCATCCTCCAGGTCTGGTGAGACCTTTGATGGGTTCAGCCCTCAGCCCCATAAGGTGGCACAGCGCCCTTGAGGTGGGCAGGGATGGGGATGCCTGGGCAGGGCCCTATTCCCGCTGTTGCAAGAAACCATCTCCCCTGCAGCGACCATCTCCCCTGCACCAACCATCTCTCCTGCAACAACCATCTCCTGTGTAACAACCATCTCCCCAGCAACCACCATCTTCCCCGTAAGAAACTATCTGCCCTGCAAGGATCATCTCCCCTGCACCAACCACCTCGCCTACAACAACCATCTCCTGTGCAACACCCATCTCCCATACCACAGCCTTCTGTTCCGCAACGACCATCTTCCCCACAAGAAACCATCTCCCCTGCACGAAACCATCTGCCCTGCAACGATCATCCCCCCGGCCACAACCACGTCCCCTGCAACAACCATCTCCCATACAACAACCTCCTGTCCTTCAACAACCACCTCCCCAGCAGGAACCACCTCCCCTGCATCAACCATCTCCCATCAATGACCATTTTCCCCTGCAATCATCTCCCCCTGCAAGAACCCGCTGCCCAAGGACCCTCTCCCCCTACACCAAGACTTGGGTGGCCACATCCACGGGGGGACATGGACACGGGGGTCCCACTGCCCTCCTCACACAGAAGCCCCCAGCTCCCTCTCCTACACCAACCCCTTGGCCTCAGAGGGGTTTGCCCCCCTCCCTGGCTGGAGGCGGGGGGCAGGAGGTGGCGGAGGGGCTGGAGGGGTGGCCCAGGGGAGGTGGAACCACTCGACAGATGGACTGCAGAGACGGTGGCACCTCGGCCGGCTGGAGCCCAGCGCCGCAGTTCAGAGCTAGCAGGGAAACGGGCTAAATTTAGCAGCTCTCCTCGGTGCCAGCTTTGTTCCCCCGCCCCGTCGAGCCGGCGCGGGAGGCGAGCAGCCGGCCCTGGCCCCCTCCTCTGCCCTCTCCCTTCTGGGGGGGTGGGGGGGGGACGACGACCACAGGGGACACCCCAGCACCCATCCCTCGGGGCGCCAGCTGAGGGTGCCAGGGGCTGCTCCATTGCGTCTCCATGCCATGGTTGCTCCGGTGCTTTGCCCCAGAGGGGTGAGTTGTGCCCCAGAGCCCCCCCCCAGAGCCTCCACAGGCCTGAGGCTGCGCAGATGGTCACAGCCCCCCTCTCCGGGCTCCCCGTTATAGCCACAGCATGAGTCACAGCCCCGGTGTGTCCCTGCCCAGCGCCGGCCACGCCGGGTCATGTAACACCCGCGGACACCCTGGCGTGGAGAGGGTGTCCCACCCACCACCCTCCCCACCCTGTGCCAGCCAAGGGTGGCTCCACAGCTCTTCAACACCCTACTTGGTGAACCCCAGCGAGGCGGGGGTGATGCCCAGGTCCAACCCCCCCCCTCCCCAGTCCCCATCAGGCTGCTGGGCCATGGTGAGCTGCGGGTTAACGCCGAGCGGGGCCGGGATCCTGCGAGGCCAGTAACATTTGGAAGGCGCCAGATGGACTCGTGCCCGTGTGCCGAAGGCTCGCTCGGCACAGCCACACTCCCCCGGCGCTGGGGCTGGGGGGCTGCCCACGCCGGCCAAGGGGCACCCCACTGGGATGAGGGGATGCTGAACGTGCGCCCAGCGAGGGGATTGGGGCCACCCAGCACCCACCCAGCACCCACCAACACCCACCAGGCATCGCCACTGCGCCCCTTCGGTGCCCACACCATGCTGGGTGCCCAGGTGGGGATTTGGGGGGGGTGGGTCTGGGCTGGGGGGGGAGCAGCCAGTTGCCTCCCTTGGCCAATTTTAGAAACTGGCTAGACAAGAAAAGCAGAATGGGCCGGGCAGGATTAAGAGCCGGGCTGGTGTCAGGGTGGGATTGCTGAGGGGTTTTTTTCTTTTCTTTTTTTTTTTCTTTCTTTTTTTTTTTTGTGGGAGGCACACATGAGTTAAGCGGAAACTCCTGGCTGCGGATCCTGTTTCCTGGGAGATGTGGCCACGGTGCAGGGCAGAGCTGGGGCCGAGCTGGGGTGTGGGAGCCACTAGGGACGATGCCAGCACCGACGTGCCGGGGCAAGGGCACAGGGAGCGGGGCAGAGCCCATCCCACCAGCAGCCTGGCACCCACGGGTGCACCCACCAGCAGGGCTGGGTGGTTGTGCGCCCAGGTACAGGCGTGGAGAGGGGTTGTGCACAAGCGGGTGCACCCACGGGGAGGGTTGTGGGCACAGGTAAAGGTGCCTGGGTGCACCTCTATGGGTGCAGATGCACCCACAGGTATGGGAATGAGCATGGGGGGTACACCTGGAATGTGGATGCGCAGCACCCACCTACAGTGCACCCGCAGGATGGCACCCATTGGAGGGTGCAATGCCCCACTGTGCCCCTGCACCCTCCCAGGCAGCACCATGAGCTCCCACAGTGCACAGACCCCCTGAGCCCCCCAGTAGGGCCAGGACCCCCATCCCACACCCCAGCAGAAGCTCAGAGCGAGTGACCCCAAAAGGCAATTCCCCTCCGAGAGGTCACGGTGGCCCCCAAAAAGCTGGAGGTGCAAGTACGGGGAAAGCAGCCGGGGTCCAGCAGCTGGGACATGTGGGGAAACTGAGGCAGGGAGCAGGGCGGGCAGTGCCCAGGGTGCTGATGGAAACAGGGAGTCACAGCCAACTCTCCCAGAGGACCCTGAGCCGCCCCAGCCCCCAGCTCCCATCCCACCCAGCTGCCCTCCCGGCTCCGGTTACAGCCAGGCTGTGGCTCGGCGTGTCCCGGGGGGATGAACTCCCCAGGGACAGGGGGTCAGGGCACCCAAGCTCTCCTTACACCCCACCAGCATCACCGACCCAACCCCGGTACGAGGCTCAGAGCTCACACACCTATAGATAAATGCCTATATATATTTTTTTTTTTTCACCCCCCTCGCCAGGGAGCTTTCCATTAAAATTGGAAGAACACAACTTGCCGGCAGAGCCCCGGCGCGGATCGTACACAGCCTGTCACTCACACATCACTTTGTAGATGCCCATAAATTGCTTCATTACCTCTTCTAATTGAGGAGAACGCAGCTGCTGTGGGGCGGTGACGGAGCGAGCGCCTTCCCTTTGAAGGATGCCTCGCTCTCCAAAGACGGGTCCGGCAGAGCCGCAGAGCCCCACCAACATCCCAATAATCATAACAATAATAATAGTAATAACGGGAATAATCACGATAATAACAGTATCCAAGCGAAACCCCTCGGCAAAGGGCAGAGGGGCTCACATGCGCTGGAGCCCACTTGCGGGAGGGGGGATGAGGTGCTTGGTGGGCTGTGCACTGGTGGGGAAACTGAGGCACGAGGCAGGNGCCACCCAGCACCCACCCAGCACCCACCAACACCCACCAGGCATCGCCACTGCGCCCCTTCGGTGCCCACACCATGCTGGGTGCCCAGGTGGGGATTTGGGGGGGNTGGCACCGTGCATGGGGAGATGATGAGGATGCAAACCCCTGTGTCACACCCAGACCCTGGCGAGGACCGTGGTGGTGACAGGATTTAGGGACAACCCCACACTCTGGGCGGGCAGAGGATGGAGCATCTCCCCAACCCGCAGCGGGGATTTGGGGGGCGAGGCAGCTCCACGGGGACACAGCTCCGCCAAAACTCCTCCCAGGGGGAACTTCCCACCTGGCTTGGGGTTTCCATCCTCTCCGCTTGGCCGGCACGAAGCCAGGGGTGCCCAGTACCCTCCCGTGCCCCCGTCCCCTGCGCCCCGTCCCCCCGCGGGCCCCCCGGCTTTGTCTGGCAGGCGGCGAGCGGCTGCGGCTGGGCTCGGTCCCCTTGCAGGATACTGCAGAAGGATTTACTGTATTGCAGCTTGTGCTGGCTGCAGCCCAGCGCACAATAGATTAGCTGTAGCCCAGGGCAGCACGTTGCGGGGGAAGGAAGGTGGGATTCAGGCGGATGCAGATTGCAGGGCATTTGCTGCAGTATACTGCAGGATCCGGACCCCCCGCCATCCCGCTGCAGCCCTGGCAGAGGGGCTTCGAGGGGCTCCTGGTGTCCCCTCCCCTGTCCACGCACTGTCACCCCCACCAGATTTTATGGCACGGGTGTTTGTTATGGCCGCGGGTGCCCACGCAAGCTGCGGGACACCCCAATTGCCCCCCATCCCCATAGCGGGGGGGGGTCCCAAGGGGTCCCTGTTGGTGGCTGGGTGCTGCTGGGGACATCAGGGCCCCCCTCGCTGGGTGCGACGGCACAAAGCTGGTGCAGGGAGGAAGCCGGGGACTGCAAGCAGCACTAATTGATCGCGATTAATTCAGCTCCTACCTCCCCGGGTGGCAGGGAGAGATGCTGAGACACAAACCCAGCCCACAGAGCTCCCCAAACAGGCTCCGCTCTCCCCCGCGCCCACCCCTTCCCTCAGTGCTGGCACCCAGGCCTGGGGGACCCACGGTGCTTCTCCTCGGAGATGTGGGGGGCTCTGGTGGGTGCCCGGCTCCCACTGCTGCCCCAAAAGTGCTGGGTGCCCATGCACACGCCGCTTGGGGATGGGTCCTTGGGGTGGACCCATCTCCCTGGGGTGCTTTTGGCTGCTGGGTGGGGGGGTCCTGCTGGCCCCCCACCCTGTATCCAGCATGGAGGGATGGTGGCACATCAGGAGATGACGCTCAAGCTCCAGCACGGGGAGGAGCAGAGGTGCCAGGGCTCACTGATGGCCTCATGGTGACACGGTGGCACCTTGGGCAGCGTCACCAGCCCATGGGTGCCAACCCAGCAGCGCTGCCGCCACATCCTCCAGCACCCAGCCCCCCCCCCAGCAGGCACAGGCAGGCACCCCGTGGGCAGCTCCGCCGTGGGCAGGGGGGCTGGCGCCTGGATTTCCAGGGGAGTTTGGAAGCCTGCGGATTCCGGCTCCATCCGTAATCCTACGTGGGATGCAGTTTCCACAGCAACAGCGGGTCAGGGGGCAGCGAGGGGAGCCGGCTGCTCCGCTCGGGGATTGCCATGGTGCCCCTGGCTGCCGAAGAGCCACCGGGGCGAGGTGTGGGGCGAGGTGTGGGGTGAGGTGCCAGGGGGAGGTGCCAGGGCGAGGTGCCGGGGCTGGACCGTGGCGGTGAAGGCGGGCGGTGGTGTGGGGGCTGCGGGGGCTGCGAGGGGCGCGGGGGCGGCCAGGCTGGTGCTGCCGGGGAGGCTGCGAGCGGCTCAGTGTGGCGTTGTCAGCAAAGATGTCACTAATTGTCTGCAGGAGCAGCAAACTCTCGTTAACCCTTGGGCAGCCGGCGGCGGGCGCGCTGCCGGGGCTGGGGGGCACCCCGGGAACCCGCTGCCGAGCACCCTGGGTCGGGTCCATCTCTGCCATTGGCTTGCAGGGCCCTGGGCAAGTCACTGTGCTGCTCCTGCACCCACCTTCCCCCCAGTGTAGCTACTGGGAGCCCAGTGTGTCCCAGTTGGTGACTGCAGCCAGCGGGGTGACCCCAAGCAGTCCCTCTCCTTGCTCCATGGGCTCTGGGTTTGTCCCTGCTGCCCATGGTTGTGACAGCACTTGGCCGAGCAGGAGCATGGTGGCAAATGCTGGTAGTGCCAGGGCCACCAGGGCAGGGTCATCACTATCTCTGGTCACCTCCATCTCTGGTCACCTCCATCCCTGATCATCTCCATCCCTGGACATCTCTATCCTCAGCCATCTTCATCCCCAGCCACCTCCATCCCTGATCATCTCCATCCCTGGACATCTCCATCCCCAGTCACCTCCATCCCTGATCATCTCCATCCCTGGACATCTCTATCCTCAGCCATCTTCATCCCCAGTCATCTCCATCCCTGATCATCTCCATCCCTGGACATCTCCATTCCCAGTCACCTCCATCCCCAGCCACTTCCATCCCTGGCATCTCCATCCCTGGCCACCAGTGGGGTGTGGGTGCAGGTGAAGGGGGATGCAGCACCCACACCGTGGCCACCACCCAACCCATGCCATGCTCCACATCTTGTCACAGCTCCATCCCTATGGAAAAAGGGCACATGGCCCTGTGGTGACACTCGGGGACGATTCACGAGCACCCACCCTGCCCCAGGAGGCTTTTCCCATGGCTGGTGGAGCTGTAAGCACTGGGGCAGAAGCAGAAATGGCTTTTCCACCTCCCCACCAGCTCCTCTACCTGGGAGCGCTGCCGGGAAGCGCTGACGTCGGCAGGAGCGGGTGGGGGGGGGGGNGGGAGGCCGGGGCTGGGGCAGCCAGAGCAGGGTCAGCAGAAAGCCTCGGGCTCGGCTCGCCCCTGCCAGCTGCCCCGCGGACCTTTTGTTCCTATTCAGCACCTTTCCCAGCACCTCCTGGCTCCTGCTGCCTCCCAGGGCCCCTCTCTGGGGGGCCCCTCCTGGTACTGTGGGTTTTGGGGAGCAGATGCCTCCTGGGCAAGCAGGAGGTTCCCAAAGTGGCACCCATGTGGTGATGGGGACCTGGGCACATCCTGCCCCAAGGTGGGTGACTGAACCCAAACCCAGTAACCCAACCCTCCTGATAGCACTGGGATGTGGTGGGAGGATGGCAGCACAGCTCCTCATCCCCATGCCCCTGAGCATCACCCAGATCCAGGGTGAGCCCAGGGGAGGGGTGGATCCTGCACTGCACTGGGGATCGGGTACACAACCAGTGCTCCCACTGCAGACAGGCACAGGGACTGGGAGGATGCAGCTCACAGCTCACTGTCCCCACCCTTGGCATCCCAGCAGCACAGTGGGGACACCAAATGTCACCCCTGGGCAAAGCCCACCCTGTAGGGTGACAGCACCTGGGGTGCTGTGGCGGGTGCTGCTTTCCCCTGTCCCCCCCCCAGCCAGTTCCAGGGTTGGGCAGGTCTGTACAAGGCCAGGGACTCTCCCAACCTCCAAGGACTTCCAGCTGGGGTTTCCTGAGCAGGACGGGGGGGTTGGGGATGTCACAACACTGTGGTTTCCACTCCCTGAGCTCCTCGGACCCACGCAGGCAGCCGATGGGTGCTCACGGGTGAGGACTCCCATGGGTGGCACCCATGGCCACCCAGCCTCCTCCCTTTGCTGAGCTCAGCCCAGCTCTCCACCAATGCTCAGTGAGCTCCCAGCATAGCACTGGGCAGGGCTGTGACAGCAATGCCTTGCCAACTATAGCTTACTGGGCATACTGGGCATCCTGCAGCTGGCACCGGCCCTAAGCAGCTTCAGCACTGATTGGGAACCTCCTGTCCCCAGCATCCCACCATGTGCCCTCCAGCTGAGATGCAAATAGGGGTGCAAATTCAGCCCTGGGTGGGTGCAAACACATCTCTGGGTGCAAATCCAGCCTTGGGTGCAAATCCATCACTAGGTGCAACCTGCCCCTGGGTGCAAACCCACTCCAGGGTGCAAATCCACCCCTGGGTGCAAATTCAACCCTGTGTGCAAATCCACCCCTGGGTGCAAACCCAATCCAGGGTGCAAATGCACCCCTGGGTGCAAACCTATCTCTGGGTGCAAATTCACCCCTGGGTACAAATCCACTCCAGGGTGCAAATTCACCCCTGGGTGCAAACCTACCTCCGGGTGCAAATTCATACCTGGGTGCAAACCCATCCCTGGGTGTAAATTCACCCTTGGAAGCAAATCCATCGTTAGGTACAAACCCACCTCTGGTACAAACCCACCCCCGGGTGCAAATCCACCCCTGGGTGCAAACCCACCTCTGGCTGCCCCACCCCATCACATCCCCATCCAGCCAAGCCCCAGCACCCTTCTCCTTCCCCAGCTGCCCCAGTCCAGCCCAGTGCCACCCCATCGCCCCCACAAAGTGCTGCAGGTCCCCCCCCCCTCTCCCCACTGCCAGCCTCGCCCTCCGGATCCAGCAGACAGGTCTCTTCCCCCCAGGCTCCCTCGCTCGGCGTCTGGCTGAGCTAAGCGTATTTAGCGCTTTTAATTGTTCTTAATAAATCAATCCCGCCAGCCCCTTAAATCATTTTTGTGGCTTCCCTCTCAGCCGTCCCCGCGGCCGTGCTGCTGTGGAGCCGGCTGTCTGCAGCGCTGCCGGGGAGGGTGGTGGGGGGGGCAAGATGCACCCTGCCCACCCCAGCACCCACCTCCCCGCTCCTCACCCCGGGGTGCAGCTCATGGAGGGGCTGCGAGGCCCCAGAAAGCAGAGCACCCACCTAGGAGCTGTGGATGGGGTGCTCTGCCTGCCTGGTGGGTGCCCGTGCCTCAGTTTCCCTCCCTGCGTGGGTTGTTTTAGGGATGTTCTGGCTGCTCATCCTTCCACGGCTCTGGGGGCTTGGTCCCCTCAATATCACCGTGTTTTGGGGGGCACTGAGGGTGCAGGAGTCTCTTCTCTTGCTGTATCTCCATGCTCCATGCCCCTCAAGGCTGGATGTGGTGAGATCAGCACCCTGTTGGCCCCTCCACCCATGTACCACATGCCTCAGTTTCCCCAAAAGGCACAGCCCTGACAGGACAAGTGCTGGGGCTGAGCAGGGGCTGGGGGACACACACACACACATCACAGGAGGACCCCAGTGGGCTCCTCACTGAAGCTGAGCCTGTGTCTGGGAGTGGTGACAGTGGATGTCACTGATGTGGCATTTCTGTGCCAAGCCAGCACACGGTGGCTGTGCCAGCACAGACGGACACATGGCTCCCCCTCCAAGCCCCCCAGTGCCACTGCAGAGCCCAGGGCCACTCAGCATCCCCCTGCCCGTGCCCGCCCATGGGAGCACCCAGCACTGAGCCACCCACTGAGGGCACAGGCTGAGGCTGTGACACCCGAGGTGGGAGCACCACAGCCCCCACCACCTCTGGGTGACTTCCCAGGGCTCGGCGCTGCACAGGTGACACCCAGCTGGGTGACATCACTCCGATTTTGGGGACCACACCACACACTTGTGCCATCACCAACACCCCCAGCATCATCACTGACATCGCCACAGCATCCCCTGGCAGCACTCAACTCACATCCCATCCATCCCACTGGTGAATCCTGTATCCCATCCATTCCACTGCCCAACCCTGCATCTCATCCATTCCACTGGCAAACCCTGCATCCCATCCATCCCACTGCCTAACTTCACATCCCACCCATCCCACTGGCGAACCCTGCATCCCATCCATCCCACTGCCCAACCCTGCATCCCATTCACCCCACTGCCTAACTCCACATCCCTTCCATCCCACTGCCCAACCCTGCATCCCATTCACCCCACTGCCTAACTCCACATCCCATCCATCCCACTGCCCAACCCTGCATCCCATCCACCCCACTGCCTAACTCCACATCCCATCCATCCCACTGCCCAACCCTGCATCCCATCCACCCCGCCAGAGCGTTGGGTACCACCCATCCATCCATCCATCCATCCACCACCCATCCATCCATCCATCCCACCACCCAACCCCAGCATCCCACCAACCCTCTCCATCCCCACTGGTGCTTTTTTTTTTTCTGGAAGGGCTGAACACCCAAGACGGCTGCTGGGGGACATGTCACCGAACAGCCTGCGCTGGCTTTGGGCGAAAAACAAACCCGGCAGGGCTTGGAGGGAGAGCTCTAACCTTGACACAGTTGCAGCAGTCACTAATAGCAGGCAATATGCCTGTTCTTGGGGGACTGTTGCAGTTGCTAAGATACTGGCAGCCGTGTGAATGGAAATGGGTCAGTAAACCTGTGGAGAGATAGTGTGACACTGTAACCGGCACAGCTGTTGCAGCCTACATCGAAATCCCACCCTTTCAATATTTATCACTCTCCGCCTTCGGTTCCTTCCTCCCAGCAATTTTCCACGTTGGTTTGTGCCCGGGGTTTTGGGGGGAAAACACCCCCCAAGACTTGCCTGCTGGTGGGGATGGGTGATGGGGTAGGAAGGGCTGGATGGGGAGGGAAATGAGAAGCCTTTGGGTGGGTGTCATCCCCCCCCAACCCCATCCCCACTCCTGAGCAGGATGGAGCCAGTTCTTGGAGAGATTTAACAGGAAACAGGCTATAATCCCCCTGGTAGGAAAACGGGTTAAAAGGTCAATTTACTTCTGTCCCTCGTTTAGGCACTGTGGTGAAATTACACACTCGCTGCGCATGGTTGGGAGAGGAAGGAACAGGCGGCCGGGTCCATCCTGCCTGTCCGTCTGTCTGTCTGTCCACCCCTGCCTGCCATGCTCCCTGTGCTTTCCCAAGGCTGGGATGGAGCCAGAGCCATGCCCATGCAGCCCAGTGAGCATGTGGCCCAGCAGCTCACCCCGCATGGCTTGGCACACGCCTTGCCCTGGCACATGTATGTGCACACACACGCTTGCACACGCATGTTCCATCTGCCCACAGCTCCAGGAATTCAGCTCTGCTGCCTGCCCCAGTGCTGGGCCAGGTGTAAAGCAGCACCCCAAATGCTCCAGAACCCCCCCTCAATGCTCCAGCACCCACATCCCAAATGCTCAAGTACAACCCAAACGCTCAAGCACATCCCAAATGCTCCAGAAACCCCCGTCAGTGCTCCAGCACCCCCACCCCAAATGCTCCAGCATCTCTCAAATGCTTCAGCAGCCTCCCAAATGCTCCAGCATCTCCTCGAGTGCTCCAGTAACACCCCTAATGCTCCAGCAACCTCACCCCAAATGCTCCAGCATCCCCCTAAATATTCCAGCATCTCCCCAAATGCTCCAGTATCCCTCCTGTGCTCTAGCATCTCCCTCCAAAGGCTCCAGCAACTCCTCCAAATGCTCCAGCATCCCCTTCAATGCTCTAGTGTTCCCCATAATGCTCCAGTATTCCCCACAATGCTCCAGTATCCCTCCCTAAGTACTTCAGCAACCCCCCAAAGACTCCAGGATCTCCTCAAATACTCCAGAATCTCCCCCCAAACACTCCAGCAAACCCCCAAATACTCCAGAATCCCCCCCAAATACTCCAGCACCCCCCAATCACAAAGCCCTGGTGCCAGAATCCCATCCCTGATGCACACATGGGACTGAGGAGCCCTGGCCAGCTCCCCGCTACATTTAGGGCTATCACAGCCCAACTGGGGCGGGATGGGTTGATACTGGGGAGCACTGGGAGGACCAGAGGATGCCATCAGCTGTCCCCAGCCGCCATCCAGGTGTGGGGTGGGAGGAGGGGTGCTGGCAGGCAGCGGCCATCCCGGAGCGCACCATGAGGGGGGGGAAGGTGAGAACATCTGGTCACAGGGAAGAGGGACAGGCTGGGGAAATGGGCTGAGCTGTTGGAAGAGGCCCTTCAGTGCTGAGGTTGGAGTGGAATGAGCCCTTCCAGCACCGCAGCCAAGTCAGGGGGTCGGTGGGGAATGGAGGCACCTGGGGGGTGCCCCAGATGGGGGCTCGCTGCACCCCAACCCCTCCGCTGCAGAGAGGGGAAACTGAGGCACGGCGGAGCCAGGTGATGTCATTGAGGGTTGGGAAAGCCACCAGTGCTGGGGGGACCCCACGTCTCCCAGGTGGCTGGAGGAGCATCGGGGTGCCATGTACCAAGATTTACAGCCCAGGGGTCTCAGAGCAGGGAGGGGAAAGGGAGGCGAGCGAGCGGCAAGCGAGCGGCGAGCTCTCCTCCTCCCCAAAGGCACTCCTGCCACCCCCCCGCAGGTGGCTGGAGCAGAACGGTTGATATGGAGACAGGGAAGCACAGACTGTCTGGGTAAGGTGACATTCGACAGATGCCAGGTTCAGACTCGCTCCAGCCAGTATCTCCCCCCCCACCCCAACCCCAGCACCGCCTGCCTCCGGCCCCCGCGCCCCAGCAAAGGCATGTGCAGGCAGGGAGGAGGGGTTGGGGGGGGCCTGGGGAGACTGGGCACCCAGTGAGCTGCTGGTGGGGCTTTTGCACTGTGAAATGTCACCCTGTCCCCATTCCCAGGGCAGGTAGAGGAACCCTGACTATGTTTCCACCTCCTCCAGCACCCTCCAGCCAAAGGGGTGCTGGAGGAGCGTGTCTGGACCCCACGGTGCAACCAAAGGTGCCACGTCCCCCGTGGGCAGCCCATGGGGCACTTACACCAAAAGGACAGGGGAACAGATCCTGTTCCATGCCAGGTGGGCACGACCAGGAAGGGGCAGATCTAGGGGACACAACCACTCACCCTCCTAACTACATGACTTTGCAGAAGGGCTAATTAGCAGCTGATGCCTAACGAGAAACACCCCAACCTTGGGGTGACCACAGGGTTCACATCTCCTGCCCAGGAAGGGTGACACCGGCCATGGCAGCCCCTTGTCCCCAGGCCCATTAGCCAGGGAGGGGTCTTGGGGTGCAGGACCCCCCCACCCCCAGGCTGCAGCCCCATCTCTCTGCACCCCAGCTGGGCCCCCCTCCCCCCGGGGGCTGGAGATCAAAGGGGTGAGCGGGGCAGGGAGGGATTCCTGGCATGCAACCAGCCGAGAGAGACCCCCCTGCTCTGTGCTGGGCAGGGGAAACAGGGCAGTGGCATCCTGGGGGAGTCCCAGGCACCCCCACCCTTGCACCCACACCTAGAGCAGTCTGAAATGAAGGAAACCGGGTGCAGGGAGCAAGGAAAAAACCACAGCGGGGTAGAACCATAGAATTATTTTGGTTGGAAAGAACCTTGAAGATCCCCAAGTCCAAGCAGGGTGCAGCGGTGGGTGTGGGGAGCCCCTGAGGAGCCCCCTCCTCACCAGCACTGCCTCCACCACGCCTGCTAAATCCCCATCTCCATGGGGTGCTGCTGCACCCCCAGACCTGGGGACAGCGCTGGGCTGGCCTGGCCGGTGGGGGCTGGCGAGCGGGGTGGTGGGGTCCAGTAGCCCACACAAAGCGCCTCCAGCCGCGCTCCCCACGCCCCCCGCCCCGGGCTCTGCTCTCTGACCCCCTGTGCTGGGGAGGCTGGAGCCTGTTAATGAGCTCAGCCCTTTCTCAGCATCCCCAGCCCCGGCGGGGCCCCGGCAGGTGTGGGTCACCGGGATGCCGGGGATGCCTGGAATCGGTGGAAAGCGGAGGCAGCCGGGGAGGGGGGGGCTGCAAAGCCCTCGGCATCGGCCGGCCGGGCTCCAGCGCTCGCTCAGGGGCTGCTGCCTCCTCTTCATCCCCCTTTATAAGTCTCCCCCTCCCACTAAACGCCCCCAACCCAATTCGCTGCGATGCTCGGCAGAGCCCCAGGCAGGTCATGGCATCTCTGTGGGGACACCCAGCAGCCCAAGACGGGGGGGACGCAGCCCCTCTCCCCCCTGCTGCCTTCATTGCATCTTCCTCCCTCCCTCCTCCTCCTCCTCCTCCTCCTCTCTGCCCTAAAGCAAGGCGGATTTCACCGCTCTGCTGAGCTCTAAACTCCACTTCCAGATTTTCAGTGCGACCTTCTGGCTACCTGGATCCGGCACTGCAAGATGCCCCCTCTGATCTCCCCTCCCCTCCGGCCCCCCAGCATCCCCGGGGGAGCCGGGGCTGGATGCAGCCAGGAGCTGGATGCAGGGGGGAGCCGGGGGTGGCCGAGGAGGAGGAGGAGGGAGAGGTCGAGCTGCACCTGGATGCAACGGCTCGAAGCCTGCCTGGGGATTTTAGGTTGTTGTGTTTAACCCAGCCTGGCCCAGGGAGAAGCAGGAGCGCGGCCAAAGGGCTCCTGGCAAACTCGCTGCAT